>VMKM01000549.1:0-304072 GCA_008360985.2 Macquaria ambigua
TGTAGGGAATAACTTATTCTTCAGCAGTAGACAGCAGAAGGTTATTGATGGAGAGGGTGGGGTGGAGGGGGGGGGGGGGGGGGGCTTGGGACTGAGTTGCATGATGGGAGAGTGAAGGAGCGAGAGAGGAAGAGAGAGAGAGCAGTGGGGAGAGTTCAGAGTGATATTCAGACAGCAGGGTACACATCTGAATTAATGCTTCCACAAAAGGCAATTTTCTCCTCACAGGCTCTTCATCCCCTCTGTTGGTAGCAAGGTGAGGTATGTCTCCCTTACAGAGCATGAGAGACACAGACACAGAGAGCGGGAGAGAGCAGACTTAATGTTTCTTTTCAGCTACATTGCTCTTTACTGCAGCTGCCTGGCTGGATCCCTGGGCTGGCTCGGGGGATAGTGTAGTGATCTCAGGCTTCCACCAGAATACACTTCTGGCAATGGTGTTTGCAAGCTCACTAACATGGACTCTGGGGGATAGCGGCGTTGTTTCTTCACTTGTTTGCTTTCTTTAATGCAGAGGCAAAGTCTGTTGATATTCTTTTGAATTTCTACAGCCGTTGGTGGGCCGAGGGAGAAAAATAAAACAACAAAAGAGGAGTGAAGTTTGCCTGGTATATTCAGCGAAGGGGAGTTGAAACAGAGTTCACACTCTAGCGCTGTAGTGTCCACATAACCACACGAGATCAAAGACAGAAGAGCAGTGGCACTGTCGCAGCGGTAAGCTGTTAATTCAGTTTCGTAACCTCAATTCGTCTGTGAGTGATGTGAAACAACTCCACAATAAAGTTCAGAATCAAAATACATCTGGGCAATCAAAAATTGAACAGCTTGTTTTCCATGTTTGCAGCCTGGTGGTGAGATGTAAATAGATCTTATTTAAATCAACAAAGTTAAATCAAGACTGTCTCACTCAGGGAGCAGAAAGCAGAGGACGAGGGGCGCCTCAGAGCCAGGAGAGTACAGTACAAGTAGCAGCACAACTGGAAACACGGCAGTGGAAAAGCTGAGGTCATCTCTCCTCTCGTTCTGCATTACATATCTACAGTACCATGTCCTGTGGGAGCAGACAACAGGAGGCCCCAGAGAGAGAGAGGCCAAGAGAGAGAGAGTGCTAGAGTTAGTGTGAAGGGGGCTCAGGGGGGCCGAGCAGCAAATAATCTGTGGTCCTCTCAAGTGGCAGAGAACAGGAGTCAACAAGAGGACAGCGTGATATGATAGCTAAGGGAAAACGGGGGTCCCAACCAATTGGACCGACCAGCCTCCAGCCATACTGGCTGTGGTATCAGTAGGAGCCACTCCCTTGGCCCGGGTCCTCAGTGAGCAGACATGCTGGCAGCAGTGCGGGGGTATAGTTTTCCACGGGGGCATTGCTACTTCCCCTCACCAGTGAGATCATCTAGAAACGGCGGAGAATTGGGGAGCAGCAGCAGCAAGTCATCCCTGATGTCAGGGAGAGCAGCTATTTAAGCTTTAGTCAGCCTTTCTGGGCTGCTTTCATGGGATGCTTCCTGTGAAGCACAATTGCACTGCTCATTATTATTACTATAATATGAAAGTACTCTGCTTTGATGCACATCATTATTCTCTTTGTCTCTTTGCATTCCTCTCCCCCTATTAATCTTCTCTTTATGCTATGTCTACCTCAAAAGTTTCTACCTCATCATGTCTGTGAACACCTAACTCAGCATATACGCTTGCTTCCAATGGGAACATGGTGTGCTGGAGAGGTTCAATATTACACTCTGCAGAGCCGTCAGTTTAGACTTCAGTGGTTGCTCCAGACCAGATGTCCCATTCAGCGTGCGCAGAAACGCTCTGCCGCCAGTGCAGACAGGACAGGAAAGACACCGTGCTTCCCATACAGCGAGGTTGCAAGAGCAAGGTTACATTTTACACAGCCTCAGTGGGCATGTTTAAAGGATCTTTTTACAGGCATTTCAAACCAGACTGCTGTTGTTTTGTGAGGTCAAACTGAAATTAATGACGGACATGACCCTATAAATGTATGTGTAATCAGTAAGCTAAACAACTGACAGATCCAGACGGAGTGGGCAATTTTTGTCACATGTATCTTTCCCCTCTGAAAGGTCCTTATTAACTGGTCAAATCATGTTTACAAATTCATGAGGGATCAGATGTAGAGGCAAAGGGAGTAAAATGCGGCAGCATCATCTCCATTGCATGACTAATACTACAATGAGCTGGTAAATGCAAAACACAGTCATAGCTCTGTCTCTGTCTCCACCTCATGGTACTGTGTGAAATGGCAAAGGCTATATGGTCTTAGCAGTGTTGATCCAGATGTTCCATCTAAAGACTTTTAATAAGACAAAGAAATCTTACAAATAAGCCACAGAATATATATAATATATAATATATTACTAATAAATATTCATCTTATTTCTGAATATAACGGTGGCCAACCACAGATACAGCTAGAGATAAGGCACAGGGCATTTTTCTCCATCTGAAAAAAATTGGCATCTGCCACAGCATTGTCATCTTTCATGGTTAGAAAAATCAGATGTCAGACACATCTCTCACAGGGGGCCCCATCACCACCTCAACCTGCTGAGTGGGCAAGTTCTTGTCTTCACCGTGTGATTTGGTGTTCATCTCGGGCCCACAGCAGCGCAATCCTCATATGGATTCAAAGCACTTCACTGTCTACTTAATCACAATACAAATTGTGCAAATTGTTGATTTTTTTTTGTTTTCAGTCAGTGAAGTCCCCCTGGTGCATATGATCTGTCTATGAGGCTCAGTGCACTTGATCAAGTGGGCCAGCCTGCCTCTGTGGGGATTACCCATCAAAGTGGAAAGCAAAGGTAACTCAATGCCTCCCGCAGACAGTGATTGATGATAGCGCTGTTTCATAACGAATTGCACCCCCACAACAAGTCTCACACATGGGAAATGTTAATTGAAATGCTGTGTGTGCAAAGATATGCTTTTCAGCTGTGATACTACCATGGTGTTACAGCAATAAACTAGAGGAAATTTAGCATGTCGCGAGAAAGTGAACAACCAGATGGCAAACTGCACCCAACTCTGAAGCAACAGTACTCACCACATCATTTGCATGTCTTGTCTTCCTAATAGCAGGCTGGATGTCTTGGCTGCAGGGAAAAAAAGGGAAACCAAAGTCGACAAACATATTTTCTCTTTCTTTTTCACATCAAAATAGGGATCCAGTGGTTATTTAAAATATGTAGACAAAAAACGTAAATCATAGGTCTCATACCCTTCGAACACGTTGTTTTCCCTGATTGAATCCCTGCAGGGGACGCACTGCTCATATGGGAGAGCTTTGAACTTTTCTGCACCAACTGCGACATAGTGCTGGTTGTTCTCCAGTTCATTGGGACCGCAGACAGGATGTCCATCTAACGTGCAAAGCCTGGAAACTCAAATAAAGAAATACCTCAAATTAGAGCAATGTTTTGTTACTGTTTGATCCATGCTGATAATTGATTTGAAGGCACATAGATGTCTTAAATACCATTTGAGTGATTCAATTTAATGTTAGCATATTTTTAAAAATCCGTCAAAGCAGTGTTTGCCTAACAAGCAGTTTTGGAGTAACTCCTGTGAGCACATCACAACCAGATAGGGTCCCAAACACTAATCAATTAGAAAAATCCTTCCACTCTGCAAAATGTTGCTGCATTTAAACTGACTGGAAAGCCTCCAATAATAAAATTACCCCATTCTATATTAGAGAAACTGATACTCTACGGAGAATCAAGATTCAGTATTGTGACTGGTTAACTTTTAACAACTTAGTCTATGAATTTTTTAAATGTACACCATTTCTTTTATTAAAATGGATTGGTTGTTTTGATTTCATAGCAAAACATGATGAAGGACATTATTGTGTCATCAGTCATATATTTGAAACACAAAATACAAAAACATAAATATATGTATTCTTTAGAGTCGGGTCCTATTTTCTTAATACAGAAAAACTACAGGTTATACCTTTGCTTGCCCTCACTAGTACATGATTAGTTTAAAACTATAAGGCTTCATAATGTACTGATGTATGACATTACCTGTACACAGCACCAGTGCGGAGATGCACTTTCTCTGTCACCATAGCTAAAACATTTTCCCAGCTTCTAAGAGTATACTTTGGGATCCGTATTCGAGCTGGAGGAACCAAGATGTCTCCGTTGGTAAAGACACTATGAAACACAACAAAAAAATAACACACAGAGAGATAATCATTCAGTTATTGAAAAGGAAACAGGAAGTAAGTTTCTTTACTACATAACACATTTTCTTTTTTACGTTCAGGATAACTTTGTATCCAGCTTAAAATCAACACTCACTTTATCGTGCAAGACTCATCTGTAGTTCTCCTCCAGCGAGCAGAAACTACTATTCTGCTGTGAACAACAGGTCGGATCTGAAAATGTCAAAACTAGGGGTCAGAAAATTAATCTGGACCAGTGGTAAATAAGGAAAGAGGCTCTCTCAGTGTTTGAGTCTCTGACTGTGTGATGTGTAACAGGACTTTGTGTTTATTATCACTGTATTATTTGTAAAGGAAACTTTGTTCCACTAGCAGGGTTTAGGCTTCAGCTACCTGCAACCTCCCACCTCCCAAGAATGCTTCATATCATACAGTGTGGTCACACATAATACAGCGCCTCAAAATAAAGGTTAGACTTAGTTTAATCACTTTCAGTAAAACTGGTCAAACACAAAAAGTGGTCTTACCTGTTCATTTTTCTTATTCTGCGGCTTCTTGGTTGTTATCTCACAATAGCTGGAAGGCATTAAAAAATCATGTAAATGACTCAAACCCAGGCTTCAGGTGCTACATGTGAAACTTATACAGTTACTGACGGTCTATAAAGATAGATGGAAGGCATCTCTAGACCTGAGAATGCCAATTAAAATAAAACACTTAACTATAAAAATAAAAAAAAACAGGTTTTACAGCTGCAGGTTGAATAGAAAGTGCTTTAGACATTATACTAACTAGACTATACTATACTATAAGACAGTCAGCAAGACAGCACATTAAACTGCAAAAGTTGACTGTAAACCCAAACTTAGACTTTATTTAAGATACTGTAACGCTATGTATCTGTAAATGTAGGCTATTTAAACCCTTAAGCGCTTTAGGTTAATGAAATGGAGACATGTTTTACCAACCCAGTCAAATGACCAGCCAACAAAACAAGCAAACATTACAGAAAATCCCACCTATTGACGATATAACGTTAGCTACCTTACTGGCCGAAATAAATGCACCTTCTCAGGGCCCAGGGTGTAGGTTCGTCCTCGGTTAAAGTGACCTGACCTCCCTGCTACAACTCACACACACCTTACAGCATGGTACCTACTCCAGCTTTTTGAATTGCTCATTTCCGGCTGCAACATACGCACTCCCATGCTTCAAGTCGTCCAAATGTTGAACTTTGTGGCCCTCTCTGGGAGTATACAGCCTCCTCACGGCGCCAAACGGAGCCTCAACCCCTCTGGTCAAATAGGTCAAAAAATTGTCAAAGGTTGCCACCTGCCGCGGATTCACAACTATTTTCCTTCCGGGAAAGAAAGCGTCTCCGTTCCTGTAGACAATTATTGTTTTTGTCGGCGGCAGGTCACCTGTCCCTGCTGTGCCCGGCATAACTTAGGCTGGCTAACAGAAGCAGTTTGAACAACAATAGCACAGCTTGGTGTCAAAAGTAAATGTGTCCCTGGCTGGTGTGTTGAGCCTCCGGAGACGTAACTGGAGATAGCATCTGATATGGAAACCACTTCTTCCACACGAGAGGTGTAGCATTAAGAAACCTATACACCGTCTGTGCTGTTGTTGTTTACTTTTTTCCTTTCGTGTGTAGCTAACGTTAATGTAGTGTTTGATTCCAAAACTTAAGTGTTACCAAGGCAACCAGCAGGGGAAAATGAACCGTGATATCAGTAGTCATATCAGATCAAGCCTATTTTAATTTGACTTCTGTTGTGTAATTAAATTAGGTTATAGTAGGCTACTGTAAAATAATACTGTAGGCTACAGTGTATCAAATATCCAACAAGCTAATATTTTTATCTATACTGAGATTTCTTATTTCTTTGCATTTTATGCTGTTATCATTTCTTTTAATGTATGTATTTATTTTATTTTGACAGGTGTTTGGGGGAAGTTTGATTTTGTCAGTGGCCCTGAGTCCATATTTCTCTAACATCTGGACCACTGGACTTGACATGAAATGAACCAGATTCTACAGCAGGACTTCCTTGATGATGTGCATTTTGAAGATTGACTTTGGCATCATGCGCTGGAGCATTGGGTGAGTTTTGCATTGCAAGATAACCTTATTATTGTATTAAAGTTGCAATAGATAATAAATAATTTTAACCATTTGGGAACAGAAAGACAATAGCTTTGAAATACAATACGCTCTATTGCCAACTGAACAAGGTTACAGAAGGGCTACTTTACACCTCAACACCACCTTTCCCCAACGTCATTGCTCATACCCTCCTCTAGAATAAGGATATGAAACACTGTGGAGAGAGACAAAGAAGTGTATCCATTCATTTACTTATTTTGACCGAGTTTTATGTTTAATTTTTATGTTTTATATGCATAATGTACACCTCATACCGTTCACCCCTTTACCACTCCACTTTTCTTTGCACATTGACACATGACAGTGCTGCTGTAGCTTGCCTTTTCCAAATGTTTTTTTTTTTTTTTTCTTTCGGTTTACTGGAAGACATGTTAAACTTAAGGCCAATTATTAAGCTTAAACATTACTACTGCAGTACGAAAATTATATTTCCATGGTGGATATTGAAGTGAATATAACATCAGATGCAGGGTGTGTTGTTTTCTCATTTCCTTGCACTGTAGCCATATCTCCCTTTTGCAGGCCATTTTTTCATCACAGATTATCTGCCAGTCCACTTTCAGACAGAGCTGTCCAAATTGTTTACCACAAAGGTAACCAGAGATTGCACCAACAATGGCACCTAATTGGTTTATGCCAGACAACTCCTGGTCAATTAAATGCATAATTCATCTCAGCGTTAATTATTCATTTCTTAAGGGACTGGTGCTGTGCTTTATTAGGACAACTGCATCATGCATATTCAAATTCCCCTTCTTAGAGGGACTCAATAGGATATCATCACAGCTGGGATGCCCATCCTAAAAAACAATAGCAGCCAGGGCTGTAAGACAACTTCTATTAATCACACAACTAAACCATAGAGGATTTACAAAAATGAAAATGTCATATTAACCTAAGGTGTGTAATGTCTTGTTTTTGTCATTCAGGAAACATTGTGCTGTCATATTGTTACCAATTGTAATTAATTTATTATTATTCTAAATTCTCTTGTGTTTAGACAATACATTCTTTTTAAATAATAGTCATGTCACAGCAAAACTGTCTTTGTTAATTTAGCTCAACGCTATATGCCAGTGTGTTTAGTCCACATCATCAGATTTAAATGACTGCTTAAGATACATTTTAAGATTTTCCCCAAAGCCATATTAATATAGAAAACCCCCCAACAATTAAGTCCCAATAAACATCCCTTAAAAAACCATCAGTTAAATCTGCTGTGCGGCTTTAAAGTCTGGTGTTTTGCTCGAGTGGTCACTTTTTTTTTCTTAGTGATGTTCTTCCCATATAAATGTGACACACTGTGTGAAAAATAAGACTTCTGTTCTTTGTCAAGTGGAGAATCGGGGAGTAGCATCGGGTGAGTTTCCTTTGTCACATTATGTAGTCACTGTGCTGCGGTGGTTAAAGGTTCCCTGTGGAGTTTTATTGTAAACAAACCAAAGTTATGTTTTCATTCAGTGTTGCTCACCCAAACACATTGTGTGTATCCTTGAGGTCTAACAGATGTGATGGATGCATTTTCCTTCCTCATAAAACACTTGCAAAGCTGCTTTTTATCCTGAATTGTTTACATCCATGTTTACCAGCAAACAAGACTTCTTCTTGCCAGCTTTTGCTTACCATTGCTGCATATCTCGGTGCATTACCTGTTGATCTGTGGAGTAGTGGGACACTATTGGCAGGAATGTGTATCGCGTCACGAGACAAACAAAACGGGAACCCACTCATAGAAAAACAGCTCCATAGCGCTACTAGAGGTCTAAAACTCCATAAGTCTATACTTGTGATTATGCACTGTTTAAAGCTAGAAACTGGAAAGTGGATTCTTTAAGATGTAAGGTCACTTGGATGTAATTGCACTGCAAGGACTTTTGCATAGAGAGAGGTCTTATCTATTGACATTGGGTTGGAGTTTTGTATGCCATGGATTTTATTTGAGATAGCTACGGTATGTGTTGACGCCTTTTAAACAGGATCACAGGCTCTTTTCACAGAAGATATTTCACAGTAGGAAAGGCACAGGTGTAAATAATATAATGAATGATGGCTGATTTATTTTCCTGCTTTGATTTAAGGGCCCTGGTATTGCGCATTCTGGCTCACTGTCATGGCTCACTGGGACACCTGAATAGAGCAGAGCCATCGTTAATGTCATTAGTAACACCTGTGCTTTTCCTAATATGGCAAGTCAAAATCCCCCCCTACACACACACACGTGAAAAAGGCCTATGGAGCACTGAAGCCACCGCCACTAACGTTACATCCCAGTTTAAGGCATTTCTACAATGCAGTACAATTTTCATCCACTGGGTGGAGGCTGTCTCACACTGCTGGATTTGGTTCAGTTTCTGCTCTGGATAAATGTAGTCAGCTCAGGGGCAGAAAATAATGCACACAGACATTGTTTCTCTTTTTTAAATCATCAGGAAACATTTATTTTACAACAACCGCCACATAACTTATTATATGAATATGAATATAGAATGAGTATTGTATTCCATTTCTCTGATTAAAAGCACCCAACTGGAACCAAAATCTTTCTTTTAATTTCATATTTTTTGCACAAACTACAGCCTTCTGCATTTGCCTATTTGTCTTGTTTGTTGATGGCACTGTTGCAAATATTGCTCAGTGGATAGTTTGCATAACATAAAAACTCAATACATTGCCTGGCATGCTGTTTGAAACACTAATGAATCGCAGAGTATGAGATTAAGGGTGTACTTGAAATAAGTAAAATTCTCACACAAGAACAAAAAAACTCTGGGTGTTTTGTGAGTAAAGAAAATAAATAGCTTATAAGCTCATGAGGAAAAGAGAAAGTAGAAAATATACTAGTTTGCACAACTTGCATGTCATTTTGTCGTCCTATTTACAGATAGAAGATATAACAACAAATAACTTTTGTTCCATTATATTTATCCTTTCTTTAAGCAGTCTCTTTAACATAGACTGAACTCAGACACTATCCTTGTCAAATTCACAAACAAAATACATAGTAGGGTGGCACGCCACATCAGTCCACTCCCCAGAGGCCACCATCTCAGCACAGTCCTCATTGTCATAGGCGTTGTTGGGCTCTCCTTTTCTCCATTTGCTGAAAGTGGTCATGGGAGAGAGATCCACGTAGGTGAAAACACCCTCACGGTGCAGGTCATGAATGCCAATGTAGACTCTGTTCAGGCCTGCGTTGGTTATGTACCCCGCGATGGCCGTGTTGGCTACCTCATCCTTTGGCATGGCCAGGTGCCCTCCCCTCGTCTGACAGTAGACCTCAGCGTCGGAGTAGCGTTTCTCCTCCTTCACCAACAGATAGACCTTACTGTCTGTCTCTTTTATGCCAGCAACAGCTGCAGGGGAGGGCAGTGCTGAAAAATGAGCACTTGTATTTCTATATATTTCACATTGACATGCCCAGCATTTGCAGTTCTATGAGGATAAGTGAAGCAATAGCATGGAAACAAGAACTGATAATGATGAAGATTAAATGTCAAAATGTTTTTACAACCAACACACAAGTAGAATGAATGAAGAATGCTAAGATCATACCATTTTTAATGAATTTCAGTTCAGAGGAGAGCTGGGCCACAAGAATGTCCATTTCTCCAATCATCTTTCTCATTGGTGCGCACTCACATGGAACGCCTGATAAGGCAAAAATGTGGGGGATTACCGCACGGCTGTCTTAATTGGTTTTCAAATTCCACCAAATGTGTCGGTCTAATCCTGGAATAATCTGTTTGACAAACTGAACAACACGGTATAATATCTCACCTGGATCTCCACTAGGGCCCCTTGGTCCTGGATCCCCCATGTCTCCCTTTACCCCTGAGATATGAAATGTAATTATTCGTAAAACAGGAAATATACTATACTTCATTCACTCCTTAATAACTGCACATGAGGCACATTTTGGCATTTTCTAATTACCTTTCATTCCACTTGGGCCCACTTTTCCATAACGTCCCATTATGCCTTTCTGACCTTTAAGCCCAGGTTGACCTGAAAAGAGTGTGTATTAAAGGAATATTTGGTAAGTATGCAGTCTGTTTAAAAAGCCGTACGTCTCTCGTGTTAGACAAAATTTCTGCACCATAAAAGACTACAAATGAATTCATGAAAATACTAACTGAAATCCTCAAACCACTATTTACTTCCACTAAGGTACATTAATTAAAATGCTGAGTCTGTGTTATCTCCTTACAAAGTATGTCAACACCCTCACTCCTCATTAAGGTCTTCAGTAAACACTTGTCCACAGAAGTGGATTCTGCAAATCATTTCTCCTCCAACCTCTCACCCAAATGTAAACACTTGGCCATCTCTGGATGGCCTGGTAGTGATGTAACAGCACATTATCAGCCCAAGCAATGTAATCTTTACCCCAGTTCTTTTTTTTTTCTTTCAGCTTTATGGTTGTGTTGAAAAAACGAGGAGCATGCATAAGTTTGGGTGTGTGGTAAATGTTTCCCCTTGCATTGAGAAACAAAAGTATTCTGCAGTCATCTCCCTTTGCTGCAAGTGCAAAAACTATACCAATCTCGCCAGGGGGGCCAACTCTTCCTGGTCTCCCTGGTGCTCCCTTTTGTCCTTTCTCTCCTGGTTCTCCTTTTGCAGAAGAAGAAAAAATAATAACAAGAAAATATGAAGACAGATTCTATTGTTTGTCTTCTTTGTATGTATGGTGTGCGTAAGAAAGTATGTAGAACAGCATGCCTTTGAGTCCAGGGACGAGGATCTGAACAGTGCAGGGCTCCTCTGCCAAGTGCTCTCCATACGATGTCTGTAGTGTTAGCAAACTCAGCGCAGACATTAGTATCATGGGCAATAACAGCTTCTCTCCTATCATCCTTTACATGGGTTAGTTGGTGGCCTACACTGGAGAAACGAGAGATTAAGAAAAAACAAATAATTTCGCAAATTAAATAAAGAGGTGCTACAAATATCTTCATGAAAAATATCGTATTTCTGAACTGAAACAGTGGATTTAGAAGTAAAAGTTTGTCAGCAGCAAAAAAGTAATGCTATTAATTCCATAATATATTACTATACAGTCATTATCCATTACATCCAGTTTGCAGGCTATTGAATTCCTGAGAGAACACGCCTTACTGCAATAAGTGAACATCCCATTTTAATAAGAACCTATACATGCAGCATTTGTTTCATAAATATGTACCCAAAAATAAAAGCATAGTTTCTTTATCCTGAGAAATATTTTGTAGTTGCGAAAACCCCCACCACACATTTGAAGCCATAGATACAAGTTTAAGAAAGAAAACAATTGTTTTAAACTAATCCATACATATCCTCTAGATGAGTTAGGGCTTGATATAAATAGCTAAGGATGGAAGCAACATCCAGAATCAGATTTGTCTAAACCAAGGACATATTCAGCTTTTTTGTTATAAACTTGGCAACACGTATATCAGGAATAAATATAACCCCTGAGAAAGAAACAGTTATCGTGAGTTAAACAGTATACTGCATTTCAAAATCTGGACGGCCTACCTGTAGAGGTATTTCCACACAGAAGTAGAGAAGTATTGCCAGCTTGCAAAGACTTGCAGGAGCTTTGAACACTGGTGGTCCTAGAGAAACATTTCATGTTCCACCACAGGCAGAATGTGTGTGATAGGCCATTTCATAAACAGTTCACAGATAAAGTCCAAAGCAGCTGGGGCCCCACAGATAATTGGCTGGGAAAGTAGTGCAGTGATTGACAGTGGAGGGGCCCGATAAATGCACTGACTCATCTTCAAACTCTATCAGATATTTACAAAAGCAAGTTAATCTACAAAACCTTTTAAATAATTTCACAGAATCATTCTAACATTTATAATAACAGTATAACATTTACTATAAGCATTTATCTAAGCCACCCTGAACTTCTCTGTAACTGTAGTGTTGCTTTACCTGTGCTTCTGTTTGTTTGGAGTGGCTGAATTCTTTTATAAAAAATAAAACTGGGTTGTGTGACACTGGTTAAAGCATTTCACTATAGATGCTAAATAATGTGATGGTAGGTAAGTATGTATCCTATATATTTTATGGTCCGTGTAAGATGATTACAAACAACTTTACTAGCTATGTTCTTTTAAAACGCACTATATTTTGTGTGTGTCTGCAAGTTCCTACTAAAACCACACTGTGAGTCAGTGTCAGTATTCCTAAGTTGCAGCCTGTGTGTTTCTAAGGAAGAAAAGATACTGGTGAGTCTACCCTGAAGCTAAAACGTACATCTCTTAATATGACACAGGAGTTAAATCTATCATGATCATATTTTCTAAGGCATGACTGCAAGTTTCTGTTCTGTCTCCAAGAGTCAGTCCAAGTTAAGCATTTAGGATTTTACATGAATACGATACTTCACTTACATAGCATTTCTGCCACTATCATTTCCCCAGAGTGCGCTGGTTCCTTGTGATGATCAACTCTCCAGTGCAGTCCCTCTCTTCTCTTTACTCTTCTCTGGTTTGGGATTTGGCTGCACATAATAAAGATCTGCTTATCCCCTTTGTGGCCACCTGAGGGAGCCATTGTCTGTGCAAGTACAGTAGAGGACCTCCACAAAAACTATTGGCCTGGATCTTAAATGTACAATTACTTTTTGCAACATCAGTAAGAATTACTGTGACAGCATAACACACAATCAAAATTACAAAATAAATATATTTTCAGGCTTTAAATAGACTTAAATCCTAATATTCACCTGTGTTTATTCGTCTTGACCAGAGTGAAAAGGAATGAACAAAAATACAAAATGGTGGATGGTGAATAATTCCTGTTCATAGTTATACAATAGTTGTTGTTTGGAGACTAGGCTGTACTGTAGGATCCCAAAATAAGATATGCAAGTGGTGCTAGTCTTCATTGTGCATTATTTAGGATGTCATGCAAGTACTAACTTGGACTTTTTAACTTGTGAACAAAATATGTCATGTTAATGTTTACATGCTGTCATCTAGAGTCAGTAATGAGATATGGTCCAATACAGGAGTATCAGATATCCTAATTAGATTTACAAACCCAGTGGTGGCTTTCAATGGTGGATTGGGTGTCTCCTTCAAAAATCCCCCCAAAAGTTTTAGATTACCTGCCTCTCAAATATTTATGACTCTCAAGGCAACATTTGCTGTCTTTTCATTGCAGCCACTGAAGTAGTTGTGTGTGTGCTCAATTTATTCTCTAACTCCAGTTTTAAGATTAAACAAATACTGAAACATACATACTGAAAAATGTATTTACAGTGCATGAAGTGCATGTGGTAACATATGGGTCCAAGCACACAGTTACCAGAGACGTGCCAATGTGTAAGATTTTATTTTTTACTCTATCTCACCAGATTTTTAAAATTGGATGTTACAACAAAGTCACGTGCATACTTGTAAAGGGGTTTTTAAAATGGCACATCATTGTGTTCTTTGTTGCTGTGAACCAAAATTGGAAATACGTCTGTGATTATGTGAAATAATAAGATGCTTATTTTCTCCTCTGCTGCACGACGGGGTTCAGTGCTGCTGTTTGATTTTCAGACTAAAACAAAAAAACATACCTGACACAGGATCTTACGAGCAGCACTTCAACGCACCTTCAGTAGTGTACAGTCAGAGTGACGTCACCTATGCTCACCGGAGCGCGAGCACAGCCTGTCATCCTGACAGCCTGCAGCACCGTCCGTATTGTCCTGTGCCGGGAAGGAAGACCGAAAAAGTTGAACTACTGCTACAACTACGCATCCATATGAGGGACTTAAAACTCATTACTGTCGCCCGGAACGTAAATTTGACTGTCTGAAGCATACGAGTCGTAAGTGTCCGCGCTTTTGTCTAACTTTTGAGCGAATAGCATCTTGAGGTAGGCTACGTATTATCTTGACAGTAACATGGATGGAGTGAGTAGCCTACCGTTGCTGTAGTCTACTGTGTAGCTATGCTAACAACCTATAATTTTATTTAATTAATAACAAGCCTTACCTGCATAAGTATAGCGATACTTTGCTCCTACAGTAGCCATACTGGCTTATTTACAGTATAAGGGGCTTAATACCGTTAGTCTCTTATACAGAGGGTGTTGATAGTTTAAATTGATTCAATTATGAGGTTGTCTTGAACTGACTCAAAAAGTCACAGTATGACACACTAAAATATTCTATCTGCATGACATCACAAAAGTATTACTGTTTTGTCTTAAAAGAAATTCAGTTTAGCTGTGGTACATTCATAGTATCTCTGATACTTGATAACCTGATAAACATGGTTACATAATGCTTATTTCTTTTATTTCTTTTCATTTGACTTTCTGACCTATTCTGTGTGCTTAATTCTAGCCAAGTCAACCCCTCTTAAACCAAAAGTCTATCTTGTCTGATCATGTTTTTTAAAGATACACTTCTAACAGCGTGACTCATCTGTACATCCCTCTTCATCCCGTTGGCCTTTTGTCGATACCCAATGCGTTTTCCATGTCCCTTTTTGCCTGGTAGAGAACAGGAAACAAGAAGCAGGAAACAAGAGGCGTGTTTGCGTGTCCTGCTTTAACTGAACCGTATCCATTCATGTGTGTGTATGTTTGTTTCCTTCTCTCTGTACTGTATGTGTCTCTCTTCTCATGGGAGATGTGACACCCTTCTGATTTGCATTGTCTCGAGTCACAGCTGATCACTTACTTTTATTTTGTTGTTTATTTTGTCACTTGAAGCGTCTCACCTCCCTGTCTGGATTAGGGTCAAACACTAAGAGGATTTAGGGCTGCAGAGTCAAAGTTACTCAACAGGGACTGGTCTCTGTTTTGTTGAGAGGAGTCAGTGATGCCTTTGCTTTGTGATGTAGACGTTTAGGCTGAAGGCCATCTCCTTAAGTGATATACCAGATTGTTCGGAGGTTTGCTTTGAAAGTATGAGAATCCCTCGGTACATTGTGCAGTGCTGAAGACAGATGGGTTGTGAGTGGAACTGAGTTTGCAGCACATTTGCATAGATAGACTGCTCTTGGTGACAAATACGCATGAATTTTATTCTAGCAAAATGTGTGTAGTCATTTAGGCTTTTAGTGGTAGTTTTGAACTGTGCGTATTTCCTGTGTGCACATACTGTAATTAAGCTTGGACTGAAGTAGGGAATTGTGGGAAAGCTTTGCGGTTATCAGTCATCTAACGCAGACAGCCGTGAGGATCCCCCCCCCAGACTTGATCTCACACTTGAAGGTTGAAGATAACAGACTGGGAAAGTAAACTTATCCTCCCTCCTTCTGGTGCACTTCCAGATTATGTTTGAATGTGGTTTGAATGCAGGATCATGCTGTGTTAATTCACCATCAACAACCCTATAGTTTTAATGTTTGATAATCAAATGATCACCACTGAAAATTTGCATTTGGCATCTATGTAGTGTGCACACAGTTTCTGAGAGTTACAGATGGGGACTTTTCACTTGTTGCAGCCACCTCTAGTGAATGTTGTAGAATTAGTTTAGTGTTCAGTGTAGTTTGTGTATTTGATATGTGAAATCATCCTCTTGCTCGACTGTTGCCCCACACTGGGCAAAGACATCTATTGTAAACAAATATCGCTCTTATAATAAATGAGCCATATAACAATAAATTGAGCATGCCATTTGTCTTATCTTGCATTCACTTTCAGTGGAAGCAGTGATAACATTCAGCCCTCACACCATTAAAGATAATTTACTTTAGATGCAACCCAGGTTTTCATTCACTTATACTTGTACAAATAAGTTGTTAAATATTGAATACATTTTTGTATTTGGTTATTTTGCCTTAGCTCAGTTACACTGGCGTTCCCGAAATCATGCCATTTTTGTTGAAATTCCTAACACACCTGCATTTTGTGCAGAAATAAAGCATTTGATGAAATGTTATTTAGAATGTACAATCTCGTGGCTTTGCTGAGACAATAGATTTCCAACAACTGTAACTTATGTCTCAAATTTAATGGGTTTACCATCAGAGCCTCATGTTACAAAGTCTTTAAAGTGAGTGAGTGACTGGAAATTGCTGTAGCATATTGACAAACGCCAGATGTAGGTGTATTGACCAGACATGACGTGCTTGATAATGAAGCAATAAAAGTCTGACTGCTGTCACCTTGTTACTATAAACACTGACATGCAAGGGTCTGTCTTTTGTTTAGTAAGAAAGAAATGGTTGACTGGTTTTAAGAAGTTTTTATGTAACACAAAGGAATCAAATATCTTTCAGTTTCTTGTCAACTGAGCCGTAGAAGCAATATCACAAACAACTTCATTGTTGTCTTGCCTCATCTAGGTCCAAAAGAGAGACAGAAAAGCAATGGAGATGGCCAATGGAGATTGGATCCACCATTATGCTGAGTCAATGTACCTGTTGAACTTTGTGTCCTTGTTGAAGACTGCATCAGCAGTTTCCAGCACCTTTCCTCGCTGACATTTCACCCCAAGCCCTGAAGCTAATAGGGTACTCATGCAAAATGTCAGCACTTTTGCTTTGCAGAACTCTGTGGTTGTAGGATTAACTGTCAGGAACCTTTAATGACACGCAGGCGGAAACGCAGCTTTCATGTTTGACTGAAGATGCTCCGAGATTGTCAGCACAAGATTCAGGCAGAAAAGCTCGACTTGGTTGTACTCGGCATCAGTCAACTGTCAGTTACAGAATAAAGTCTGACTGAAATCTGGTGACTTGGAATACTTACTCAACTTTAGGCTTTAAAAACTGGCTAATTGTGATTTAATTGTATAACAGTTAGTATGCAGAAAGTACTAGTAGTTTGATAGCATTGTCTAAGGATTAGCTGCTTTAGCTTGGACACTGTACAAACATACACCGACAAACTTCAGATGCTCCAAGCTGGATTGTTTGGCTGGGCAGTTGATGTCAGGTCACTTGGGGAAGTGTTGTCCTTACTAGAGATTGCAGGAATCCCTCAGTAGACAACTCCAGTCACGTTCCAGTAGGAAATCCTCTCTTACAAGATCAGTAGGACGAATAACAGGTTAATGGAGAGTGAAGCAGACAGCAGCAGCGGGTCAGGTCCCAATCACAACATGCAAACGACTGAGGAGTGCCACTGTAGATCAGTATGACAATAAAATCATTTACATTTCACTTAGAAGGTAATTCTGGTATTTTTTTAACATGATTTTAAGCCACATATGTGCTTCCTGTATTCATGTTGCTGCTCTTCCTCTTTATGTCTCTCCCCCTCTCCCAGTTGTGTGGTCGTGCTGACTGGAGGTAAGCTATGGAGGATGGGAAGCCAGTGTGGGCGCCCCACCCAACCGACGGGTTCCAGCTGGGGATGATCGTTGACATAGGAGCCGACACACTCACCATAGAACCACTGAACCAGAAGGGCAAGGTGGGTCATCACACACAAACACACAGGCACCTGCTCACACCCCGGCTTTCCATTTACAGGCAAAGTAAGGCCATCTGGGAAAATGGGTGAGGGACTAATGCTTGTTTTCCTTTCATGTGGATCTGAGTTGAGAATTGCACATTCATTGAGTAGGTCACATAAATGGGATGTTGTTTGCCACGAGGGTTCTCACGACATACAGAAATGTGTACATTCATAAGTTCATGTACTAGACTTTTATGGAGAATTACAATGCAGTGTGTAAGAAATGAAAATGTATATTTTCTGTAATTTTGATATCAGGGAGAAAGGCGTTAGCACAACAATGTGTAAAATGTGAGAAACATGAGAGACCACATGTACAGAGGCATGAATAAATAAAGAGAGCAGCAGCAGGTGCGCTGATAGTGTTGCCTAGAGGGAGAGCTGCTCATTAGGAGGTAAAGGCCACCTGTTACACCTGAGCCGTCACATGTCCCCAGCAAGCAGGCCTCCGATGTTTACAACAGGCATGTACTCAGTTACCCTGCATTTGTTTTGTCTTTAGTGTTCTCACCACAGCTAATGTGTGGGCCTTTCTCATCTCAAACATTTCAGCTTGTTATAGTAGCAAAAGCACAAGTGTGACTCGTAACATTAATGCCGGCTCTTTTCCAAAGGCCTTTTTCACAGCAGGCTTTTCAACATGTCATAGTGGGAAAAGCACAGGTGTTACTCATAACATTAACCATGTCTCCCAAGTGTCCCAGTTAGTTGTGACAATGAGCCAGCATGCACAAAACCAGAACCCTGAAACTGAAGCAGCTAAATGGAATCTAGCCGTCATTAATTTGATCATTTACACCTGTGCTTTTCCTACTGTGACATGTCAAAATGTCTGAGGTGAAAAAGGCCTATGTGTAAAGCAATGCCAGTGACCCAGCTTGCACAATACCAGGTACTGGTACAGCTAAATGGAATGCCGTCATGATTAATGTTAAGAGTTACACCTGTGTTTGACCAGTCAATATGTCCACTATAAGAACAGATAGATTTACATTTCTCTTGATCTTTTATACAGAATAGCTTTATGTTTCTCTGCTAAAAAGTCATGTTCATATCTATAAATTCCTTAAAATATCTTAGAATGTACCAATGTAGTCAGAAAACCTTGTGTTTGCATTGTAATACAGCCTCACCTTTTTTGAGAATTGAGACCTACTGAATTGGAAATGAGCAATTATCTTACCCAACTGACAAACAACTGCATAATATTAAGACTCTGCACCACATTAAATGACTCATCGGGATAAATATTTTAAGTTGTACTACACTGAGCAGGAGAAGATTTGAATGAGATTGAAGTGCATCTCATTTGGAATAGCTGTGAACTTTGAATGATCATGAGTTCATGTCTTATTGCAAGGAATAAACTCTGTCCCATTCAGTGAGGGAATAAAAGGCCCATTGAATGACTGGAGCTCATTAGTGCCTCAGCTCAGTACACGACCTTCTGCCTGGCTGCCTCTTCTTCTTTGTCAATTTTATTGGTTAGACATTTCTCACATGGTTATTATTGTGGATGGGCATGTCAATTGAGCCACGGTACTGTAGCAGGCACACAAAGCAGATTCTGTTTATGCTTACAGCCTGTTTGTGGTAATAAACCATGCATCATAGCACAGACTGGGTTACACTCACACACACACAAGCAGTGGTATTGATATAGGGAGTGTAATGAAAATGTAAAGCAAGCAGAAGCGTGTTTATTATGTTGATATATACTGTAGGGAATAACCAGACACAGTCATTGATCTGCTTTGATAATGTCACTTGGTCTGATTGACTTGATTGGTTCCTACAAGATCAGCACAGAGCACCGCCATCGTCTCTTCTCCGCCACACACATGCACCACCTACACTCACTCACTCACTCAGGTGTTCAGATCTGGTTGCTCTCCCACCAAATTATTCATTACCCTGCCATGTCTCCCCTTGTTTCTCTCACAGCCGGCTTGTTCCATTGAGTTTATTTCCATTAACTCAGACTCTTAAACAATAGAGTGAGAATATCAGTAACTAATTTAGCCTGGGAACATGTCGCACCAAACATCATTACTGTGATCTTTAAGCATGATGAATGATTCATGTTTATGCATGCTTGTTTAGCCTTTTATGACATCTAATATGTCTCCCTTTTTTTTGGGATGCTAATAAACATTTGTTTTGTGTCATAACCCTTTTAAAGAACGAGAAGTAAACAATGAATAATCTTGTACATGAAGTTGGCAAGGATAAGCAGAGACAGTGCCACTTGTAGCATGTCTATCTATCCTGGAAATTATGTCACGTGAATGTTAAAATAAGGAAAACTGTTTGTGTTACAGACCTTTCTTGCTCCGATGAGCCAAGTCTTTCCAGCAGAGGATGATGTCAACAAACATGTAGATGACAACTGTAAGTCAACACACAGTTGGCTGTTAATTCAAGTTTTACAATCCTTTTTTTAAAATGTTGTTATTCTTAACAAGGTCTATTTTACTTGTCTTTTTTGTTTTTTCCTCAGGTTCCCTTATGTACTTGAATGAAGCCACTCTTCTCAACAATGTTAGAGTGCGGTACAATAAGGACCACATCTATGTATGTTTTTTTTTCTCCTACTCTACTAGTTTGCATTAGCACAAGTATAAATCCTTTATATATGTGCTCTTGCAATGGCTTAAAGTCACTACTATCCAGTTGCATCATAAGGAGATACAGTAACAGGTTCAGTGATAGATGGAGAGAGGATCCCTATCCTTGTTTCCCTGGGGGAAAAGTACCAGGTGGTAGAGAGGGAAGGGAAACTAGAAAAGGGTCACAAAGTCAGACTGGCAAACCCAATCCTGATCCCAGTCACTCACTTAGGAAATGAGGGACAGCTGGTAGATGGGAAAAGCAAGAGAGGGAAACAAGTTAAGGCGTGTCTCAACAGCCTTCACTGGGCTCATTTTCACCTCTGTTGTCTCATTATTCAATCATTTATATGTTTTTGCTATTTATTAACTACCTCTAAATGCAGTGACTCTAATCATACTTGTATTTGTATCTCTTACAGACTTATGTGGCCAATATATTGATAGCTGTGAATCCTTACTATGACATCCCCAAACTGTACGGCCCTGACTCCATCAAGTCGTACCAGGGGAAGTCACTGGGAACTCTGCCACCTCACGTCTATGCTATAGGTGAGAGTCCACACCTTCACATCTGGAGTGATATTAAAAGAGTTGTATTTGAAAATGCATTGCTTTTCTTTTTAAAACTGATGAGATACTGTAATGGTACTTTCTTAAGAGTGTTTGGTGTTAACCCTTGTTGTATTAACGGGAATGCGTCTTTACATAATATGTTATTTCAGTACCAGGCGTTCCAATTCAAACTTAACCTAATCAAAAGAGGAAATTAATTTGGTCAGAGGTGGAAACAATACTGTACAATAAAATAACTGTAAAAGAAATGTGTGAAGTCACCTCAACTTCCTCAACACTTGTCACAGTGTTATTCTTTTAGACAACTTAACAGCTTCATTCAAAAATGTAATCACTGCATAATTTTATCCTTGATTGTTATACTAGAAAGTTTAGTGATTGTTTTTTTTGTTTGTTTTAGCCGACAAAGCCTACAGGGACATGAAGGTTCTCAAGATGAGCCAGTCCATCATAGTTTCTGGTGAATCTGGTGCTGGAAAGACTGAAAACACCAAGTTTGTTCTCAGGTATGAGTCCACACGAATCATCCTGCAGCCCATCTTCATCTTCCCTCTACCCTCTCCCTTCTAAATCAAACTTTCCCCTCTCTTTCCAAACCAAGATATTTCACCACCACACTTTGACTGCACCGCATTGAGAGTTACTGATTATACTTTGCAAATATCTCACAAAAATAGATGAACAGTAGATGTGGTAATACGACATTAAAATGGATGCAATTGCCAATTAAACTAGCAAATACAATGGCTTTGATACAAGTTGCAATTGGCGTCCCATTCCATAGAGTATTGTCAGAGCTCTGTTTTTAGAGGGCTACTCCAAACAATACAGAAATGAGGGGAACAGTCAGGGGGGAGAATTGGTCAAAAGGGCAATAAGTACTTCATTACTGTTACTGCAGTCGTATGTGTAGCAGCCGCAGCTGCTTTGCCAGAGAAATCTATTGTAGTACTTTTTAAACTTTAAACAAACTGTTGATTGGGTTATAGTGTAAGTGTCTTTTTGTCTTTTAAACTGTTTTTATCTTCTGGTGATTTCCCATCCTGTAGATATCTCACCACAACATATGGAAGTGGTCAAGATATTGACGAGAGAATTGTAGAAGGTAACACAATAACAAACCCGAAACAACCACAACTACTAGTAACTATCAATACTGTATGTACTGTATGGGGAGCAGTGTGATCTTGATTTTGTTTTTCACATTTCAAATCCCAGCAAATCCTCTCCTTGAGGCCTTTGGAAATGCAAAGACAGTTCGGAATAACAACAGTAGTCGCTTTGGGAAGTTTGTGGAAATCCACTTCAATGAGAAGGTAATAGATGGTCACTGATTACGTTCTACGTTGGTTTATAATTTGCTGTGTGTGGACCATGAATTTTAAAATCAGATTTTAAGACCTGATTTCTTCTTTTGTGTCACCAGAATGCAGTTGTGGGTGGATTCGTCTCCCATTACTTGCTAGAGAAGTCAAGGATTTGCATGCAAAGTAACGACGAGAGGAACTACCACATCTTCTACAGGCTGTGTGCCGGGGCGTCCGAGGACATAAAGAAGAAACTGCACCTGGACTCTCCAGACAGCTTCAGGGTCAGTCAGCTTAGACAGACACCAGGGTCTGCAGTGTCAATATTTCTCAGAAAAAGAACATATACTGTATTGTGAGCCTCGATAAAATGAAGATAATTTCAATTGTGCCAATTCCAAAGTGAAATGAAACTGAGGAGTTGTGGTGGTGTTTTTGAAAGAGACAGAAATCAGCATTTTGAAAGCTGTTTCTTAGTATTGTAGACATTGGTTGGCAGTTCTATGGAAGCCCACTAGATGTCACATGAGCTTATTTTTAGTGATGTCAAGCGGTCCTCCCAAGTGAAATAAAAAACCCTCAGTAATAAAATATTTCACAGTTTAATTCTTTCCCTTTTGAATGCAGCAGGGGTAAAGTCAGAGAGCATAAAGCCTTTGTTTTCTTCTGCATGCTCTACAAAACAACGCTTAACAGAACAACAAGCAGCTCAAGCTCTTCCTTTAGATGTTTATCATAGTGTCATTATATCAGGTCCCTGAGGTGACACCCACATCAACAGAGGCAATTACTTCATGTGATTCACTACTAGTCAGCTGTGGAGCAATATTGGAAGACAGCAAAGTAGATCTTTTAGATGATGAAAATCAATAAAAATATCCCCAGTAGGTTTGCCACCATGAGGGAAATGCATTTATACTGTGTCTGTGTTTAATTTATCAAAATACTAATTATGTTTAAATGATTTTTCTCCAATGCAGTACCTGAACCGAGGATGCACCAGATACTTTGCCAGTAAGGACTCTGATAAACAAATCATGCAGAACCGCAAGAGTCCTGAGGTAATGTCACCTTCAGTTCTGGCTTAATCACTCTAACCCATTACATGATCAGTTTGGACACTTGTGTTACATATGCCTGCTGTATGGCAACATATTTTATGTCAAGGAGCAAAGCCAAAGAATGTATAGTAATGCAATAGTAGTTTTAGTACTTTTCCCAACAATGATGAGTAAGCACTGGACTTAAAGCAAATCCCAGACCATATTCAAGGAAATCACCTGCAAACGTGAAATGATATGCAGGAACTGGTCAATAAGAATATTTCATGCCAAGAAATTAGTTCAGGTCTGTGTATTTGATGAATTATGCATTACATGAAAAAGAACCAGTGCCTTGTTGAGTTGCGCTGCAAAACCTGCAGGAAATGTGTAATTCATATCATGAAACAATTAGAAGAATAAGTGTGACATGTTGCCCTCTCAGGGACTAATTATACATGTTCATTTCACTTCTTGTTTGCTAAGATAGAATAATATCTTCCTGTTTTGCTAACCAAAGTTTCAGGAAAATCAGGTGAGATAGTGGTAAACAAAGGATATGCCTTCAGTTCTCTATTGATTAATTTACTCACAATGGGTTTATTTATGTATATATGCTTTTGCACTGAAATATTGCACTCATACTGATAGAATCAGTTTCTAGAAGTTCAGAGGCAGCTGCTGTTAAGATTAGCTGTGCTTCAGTTTCATTGTCACCCTACCGGTCCAGCTTTTTAACTGCTCTATGTATTAATCTTTCAAAACGACATGTAGTTTGTATTTTCCTCTTGAAATATTGTGCTGATTCAAATTTGTTTTCGTATTCCATTTTGACTTTTTTTATTTTTGTAAGAGGCATTATTTTAGACTAGAATTTCAATGAAATAAAGGTTTTTATTATAGATGTCAATTACCGTATATATTGGATGTGAAAGGCTCTTTATTTAACATGCTTACTATATGCTTACAAAATTAATAACTAACTTAATGATGGAAGCACTGTAAGCTCTGTGGTTGTAAGTACATTGTGTGTTATTAATATGTTGCTAATGAAGTCATTGTACATCTGTCTGCCCTTCCACGTGTCTCTGTTGTATAGGACAATAAGGTGATGTTTCTTTTCTTATCAGGGCTTTGTGCTCCCTGCTCTTTATCCTGTATTTTTCCTAAAGTAAACACTGAGAGACTCTCAGGTTTTACATGCTGCTGTTTGTAGTGCAAACAGGAAATAAGAGTGCATGCTTCTTCTTTGTCTGCACGTGTCTGCCATGTTGGTTGGGGCTGGGTGGTGCTTAGATAGAAAAATACAATGGGTGTTTGCTTATTCAGCTTTTTTCAGTCATACAATGCAGGGCTGCACAATTATTGTATATTTGCCAAAGTTCACAAACGATATTTGTTTAAGATTGACATTTTATTTTGAAGGCGCACTGTTTTTGAAAATGGTCAACTTGGAAATAAAACAAGAAAAATGTGCAATTAAAGCAATTTGTTCCCCTCAATACAAGAACTGTGAATGGTCTCTTAACTTACAGTATAATCAGGAGTAAATATTTAGTAATAATTGTGCAGCCAGTGTTAATTATCACTGTATGATTAATCTACGATCTTGACTCCTAATGAATCTTGAAGTGCTCTGTTCCAGTGACATTTCACACTGCATGCCTGTTTTTTCTGCTTTCATCATCGCTGAGATATTGCTAGATATTACATTGGCTCTGTTTTTTCTTTAATTGTATAAATACAGTACTTGTCAAGACATTTGGAGGCAAGGCTACTGTTGCAGAGCAGCCTTAAAGTTCATAGGATGGTGTGCTTGCTGTGTGCTGTTGGTGGAGGCTTTTTCAACACATTAATGTAAAATATTTTGGTTTGTTAAGTGCAAAGTCCATGTTAAACATAGTTTAGTGCGGGCTGTTGGATCCCCTCCAATTCAATTTACTATCAGATTTACTCAATAATTGCTAAAATATAAAACGTAGATTGCCTTTTATGAATTGAATCTTGTTTGAGTAAATCGTGATTTGAATTGAATTCTCACACACTGTTTCTCTCTTGATCTCGACTTTTTCTGACTCACTCGTGTGTTTTGTAGCACGTAAAGGTCGGCGCTCTGAAGGACCCTCTTCTCGACGACCAGGGTGACTTCAACAGGATGTGTGTGGCCATGAAGAAGATCGGTCTGGACGACACTGAGAAGCTGGACCTGTTCAGGGTGGTTGCTGGTGTTCTGCATCTGGGAAACATTGACTTTGAAGAAACAGGGAGCTCCTCAGGTTAGACAGATGCTGTAATTACAAATATGTACAACCTTTTTAGAATAATCTGTGAGATTCTCAGTATCTTGGTATGGCAAGATCTTTCTTAAGAATTTATCAATGTCTTTTTCCCTGTATTTTCTGACTTTTTGGGGCGTTTTTTTTGTGTAGGACTCTTATGTTGGTCACCATGGTCTTGATCTTTTCCCCATAAAGGCCTTCTTGGCAACAGCCCACTGAAATGCACATAACAAGTTGGTATCAATTTGTTTTGGGGTTTTTTTCAATAAATATGAGCACAAAGAATTCCACAGATGCGTGTTACAATATTAGATCATTATAAAAATATTGAAGAATAGATCTGTCCTTGGATATCAACACCATTTAGTCTCAAACGGTGATAAAGAGAACCCGTTAACCTGGAAACCAAGATCCTTCTCTCTTCATTTTTTCTCGCTAATTCTTTCTCTCTTCGTCTCTACAATCAAAGTCTCTGTCGATTAAATAAGTAAACGTTCAACTTTTCTTGAGGGCAGTTTTCAGCAGTTTGTCCCTCACTGTGCCTTACACCCACCTTGAACCTGAATACCAGCTCTGTATCGGGCTCTCGATATCACGCTTCATTCTCCTACTTGTGACTATAAGACGTTTCTCTGCTTACTTTTGATTGGTAAAGAACTTGACTGTGCATGTTCCATTGTGGGGCACAGCTGCAAAACTCTGCGCATGATGATTTAATGATGGTTTGTAAAGTGTATATTCATTACTGCAAGTTATAATCTCTAGTCAAATTAGTTTAGAAATATGTTTATAATGATTTCCCTTAAAAATCCATTGGCAGGAATTTAGAAAGTATACGGCTCATACAAAGGGAAAGAAATGATCTTTCTTTAAGGCCTGTGTGTCTTACTGTGTGTTTCAGGTGGCTGTGTCCTGAAGAATCAGTCAGGCCAGACTCTGGAGTACTGTGCTGATCTGCTGGGTCTGGACCAGGATGATTTGCGTGTCAGCCTCACAACCAGGGTGATGCTCACTACAGCAGGGGGCGCCAAAGGAACAGTTATCAAGTAAGAACAACAGCACTCCACTTCAAAGATCTGTGACTCTTTGCAACTTCTTTTTGAAAATGTTTTTGTTTTTTTTATCCTCTTAGTTCCCTGAGAAGTCACTGTCATTGTTTATTGACAACTGACCTCTGAGTGAAGGCAGTACATTCATGATGTGTCTGAAAATAGCTAATAATCCTAGACAGAGATTAACCAACTAGAATTTAATTGACACAGGCAGTGGCTAGGCAGCTGTTGCTGTACTTAACAGTACTATCCTGCTACGTATTAAGTCTTTATTGTGCAAGACGATGAGATTAAATCCTGACACTGAATTAAGCCTTTCATTTTATGGTCTTCTTATAAAGAGTAAATTATAGATCTTATCATTCCTTGCAGGCAAGTGGTCTGTGACTCTGTCTCAAACACCAGTGCTAAATCACTCACAGCAAACTCCAGTGGAAAAGGGACACAGTAACACAAATATAGAGGGATTTGGGGGATATGTTTCTTAGGTATACTGTACTTCTACATTATTGCATGATGTGGTGCAGTATTGGCTCTGCTTCTGTCTACTTTGGTGGTGATGTGGTGTTTGAGTGATGGGGCCAGGTTTGATAGATTAATATTTCAGGAGGGCCAGATGCTGGCCTGGCCTGGAAGTATTTTCTCCACATAAATAATGTAGTCTGTATCTGAGGAGGCAGGCGAGCATGGCTGCAGTACAGTAAAGGCCTGGTGTCTGGGGAGCAGGTGGAGCAGAGGGGGGCCTGGCTTTGTCATTAAGCCCCAGACAGATCCACCCTACCCCTGGGAGGTTGAGGGTTACAGAGGGGGTGGGGGGCGTGATGGTATCAGGGATGACTGAGTCTCTAACTAGTGTGCACATGAAACATTGCAATGGATAAACATATCTGTCACTGAAATGTTTTCTAAGACTTACTGCATTTAACTCATGTCACATGTCATAGTGAAATGGAGAAAAGGTGGTCTATTCTCTGGGTGAAAAGGCTACTTTAGCCATAGCATGGGTGGACTGTTCCTGTTTGTAATGGATGAGGGTTTCTTCTTTTTTATTATGGGGACTGGGCGGGTGGAATATCAAAAGAAAAAAGTGGGTAACAGTCTAGCAAAGCATAGCAAAAGACCTTTTAATTTAAAATTCACCTTCTTCCCAGCTGGGACAGCTGAGTTGAACTCTGGGTCACTGTGGAACTGCACTTTGTCCATACATTCAACCCCTCTAAATCATTTAAAAAATAAGTTGTGTTGACGCGCCATTAGAGAGTCTAGTAGAGTTTAAGGTTCATATTTTAGTTTTAATTCACCTTTGGCTCAGAAAACCTCATTTTAAAATGATCGCTTAGCTTGACTATAGAGATCAGAAGGGGAACGGCACTATACAGCAAAAAGTGTCACATCAACACAGCTAAACTTTTGCTGCCACATGAAAATTGGGTTGATTAGAAAAAAATATAAAAGAGAGAGGTTTAATAAGAGACTAGCATGTCCCAGTTTTGGACTGTCTCTCACTGCCCCACTTTGTGTTTCCCTCCAGGGTGCCTCTAAAGGTGGAACAAGCAAACAATGCCCGCGATGCCCTGGCCAAGGCAGTGTACAGCCGCCTCTTCGATCATGTGGTCAAACGAGTAAACCAGTGTTTCCCCTTCGAGACTTCCTCCAACTTCATCGGGGTGTTGGACATCGCTGGATTTGGTAATAAAATGCAGTTAGTGTTCAATAAAAGGTGGAAGTTTCAATTCAACTTAATACAGTGTGTAGATTTAGCCCAACATCACTGACAATATAACTAAAAATATGGGTTTCTGCAACTTCCCAGATAGACTGCATTTTGCTGTTGTGTAACTTTTTTCATTGGTTTGTTTCGAATTCAGTCTACTAAAGAGACACTTGTTTGTGCAGCTTGTTTCTTAATATAAGTACCCTAATGCATATACACACTTCATTACCGGGGCTCTTGCTTGAGAATTAATTTCCCCCGACTGTCATAATTAACACAGGCTTTGCAAAAATTTTCATTTTGGAAAATTAATTGAAATATATGGGTTTTTTTTCTGCTTCTTCTGTTTTTTTCCTCCTCTTAGAGTATTTTGAACACAACAGCTTTGAGCAGTTCTGTATCAATTACTGCAATGAGAAACTGCAGCAGTTCTTCAACGAGCGTATTCTGAAAGAGGTGGGTGAGCAGCGTGTGGATTAAGGTGATTTGGTGATTTGGTGAAACCTGCCATGTCATGTCGCTCACAAGCCAAACTTACTGACTCTTTCACAAGCCAGGAGGAAGTGTTTGGCACACCAAGCTCCTCTGTCTTTCTCTTCTCTGTTTCCTCACTTATATTTTCCCTCAGTCTCTCCTGCGCTCTCTCTCTTATTAGAATGCTAATTTCTCAAGGGACAAGATGAGGCTTGTTTCTCTCCTGTGATCTCTTAACGTTATTCTCTTCCAAGGTCTCCAATTAATGCGCCACATTTCTGGTTTAAGCCTCTTTCTCATTATCTGAATTGTGTGTTGTTGGTTTGATGTATTTTTGTTTTGTTTTTTGAGGTGGATGATGTTCTGATGCCTCTCAGAAAAATGTAAACTAATTTTATATGAGGACATTTTCGGAATGCTGTTTTGAGTTTGGATTTTTGACGTTTGGCCATGTCTGTGCAGGAGCAAGAGCTGTATCAAAGGGAAGGGCTGGGAGTGAATGAGGTGCGTTATGTTGACAACCAGGACTGCATAGGTAAGTCTCTATGTCAGCTTCCCTCCTAGCACCCTGTTGATCCCCAAAATCTGCAGTTTTAAAAACTCCTTCCCTGTGTGCACAGTCACTTCTCAAAAGTTCACTATGCACCTGGAAAATAAACAGCTGAAAAAAAAAAAAATCTCAGCATTGCATACTACAAAATAAAAGTAAAAAACATAATGTAGGACTTTGATCATATCTCTTGTTAAAGCTGATGAGATGTCTGACTTGAGCTGGTGTCAGATGACCAGAATCAAAGGTATTTGTGTGGAGGAGTATGTGTATTGATATCTACATGCATCCGTACCTTGGGTGAACAGGTGAAAACAGGACCCGATCGAGTGACACTCAGGGACATCATTAAGATGAAGTGTTGCCTTTGAGGGCTTGTGCTGCAAAACACAAAATGACTGACAGAGATGTGGCTGTCTGTTGAGCCCACACACCACAAGTGTATTGAGGTTGGTTCAAGCGCAGCATCAGCTCACCCACATGGCATTCATTTGGGCCATTCCTTGTGCTCTGGGCTACACGTCACAGCAGCGAAAATACACCTGTCAGGGGGACAAAAATACCGACTTCTCATTATCCAAGAAGCTGGCATATCCATGTGTCTGAAGGGAGGAAGCGTAATGAGTATTTGTGGGTTTTATGGCCTCTTTTGTGAAAAGAGAAGCCGGAGAAATAATGCCCCCTTGTTTTTGTTGTCTCTGTCCTCGAATTCATTGGATGAAGTAGTCAGTGTATCAAGGTGAAGCAGTTTGATTTGTATTTCAAAGGCTGTGATTATTCAGGTGCGAGGTTAACTGACAGCCGCGAATAACATTTATGACTTGCAAATGACCGTTTGGGTTGGCCATTAATTCACTCATCAATCTTCAGGATTTATGCACAGGTGCTTGTTCATGCAAATTTTTTCGGAGGTCCTTGGCTATTAGATTATATTCACAACACAGCATGCAGTATGAATAATTCAGATAGGCTAAATGAGCATCCTGATGAACATGTTTTGTGCTTTGAATATTCACATCCAGAAACAGTAAACAGCGGAAATTTCCAATAAATGTCACATTCAGAAACTGAATGTTTAGTGATTTTATAACTTCTGTATCATAATGGCCACTCACCCCTTCCTAAATACTTTAGTAGGGATTCATGTGTTTTTTTGTCGTCCCTAAAAATATCTATAAACGTATGGATGAAACTTGCAGATTGGAAATATTGCCAGTTTGGTATTTCAGGTTTTGTTAACTAACTTGTGGCATCTTAGGCATTAGAATATTACTTTTCATACTGGTGCTTCGCTGTACGTTGTGGAGCTGGGCTTAAACATGAATCATAATGTTGTCGCTGATACACATATTTTTTGTTGTTGTTTCCAGACCTAGTGGAAGCAAAGCTGGTGGGAGTACTGGACATTTTGGATGAAGAGAACCGTCTTCCTCAGCCCAGCGACCAACACTTTGCACTGGCTGTTCACAGCAAGCATAAAGACCACTTCAGACTGACGGTCAGACCCCTTAGCTGTGCTCTCTTTCCCTCTCCTCCCCCCTCTCTTCTTTCCCTATGTTTCTTATTCTCGCTCTCCTTCTGTCTTTGCTTTATCTCCAGTATTCTGCTATTATTCTCTTCCTTTGTGTGCTAAGTTATTTTGTGAGAGCAGGCAACGATGTAACACACATTGGTTTTTTCATTGTGATCATTTTTACTCTGCCTGTTTGTAACAACAGTTTTGTGAATGATGCACAATCCCAGTCCCTCCCTCTGTCTCTGTCATTGTCGCTATTGTTCGCCCCTCTGCCTGTATCTCTGCAAGCATGAAATCATTTTAGAGCTGCAGCCTTGACACCAATTCAAGCTTAAGATTAGAGGTGGCTGGCTGCAACCACACTCTGCTGCAGGGAGAGTTATTACTCAAATAAAGACTATTCTATACATTTAATAGGGTGAAAGACATTAATCTTAATCTAAAGTGCTTGAATGTTCAACATTTCTGCTATACAGTGTTCACACTTTAATAGTAATTTATAATGGTTCTGCTTACTGATGAAGCTAATGGAGCTTAAAAATGCTGGGTGCTACATTTTAGTTTTTGTCCTGAAGAATAATGTTCGTAATGGATTTTTAGGGTCCTTTATAATACTTGAGCCAGAAGAGAGGAATGTGGCATTTAAAAAATATATATCGACTGTGTGCAGTTGGTATATCTTTTTATATCCATGCAAGTAAACATGTTAAATAACTACAAATGACTCTGTACAGAGTTTGCGAGAAGATGCCTGTATCTATTACATAACTTCTGGCTATTTTGCTGGATTTCACTGCACTTCATTGATCCAAATGTTTCATTCTCCAAAGCAGCCCTCCTCTGGTGTGGATAAACCAGATTCTGCTATAGAGATGGTGATGGATAGGATTAGAGTGAAATCTATATATGTGTTTTAGCACTGTCATTACATTTGATTTGCTTTCTTCCTCCCCCACTTAGGTTCCCAGGAAGTCAAAGTTGACCATTCACAGGAATCTCCGGGATGACGAGGGCTTCATCATCAGGCACTTCGCTGGAGCAGTCTGCTATGAAACGGTAATTCTTAACACAGGTCTTATTATATAGGGCTGCTGGGGCTGGGTGGTATTCACAAAATCCAGTATTAGATTATTTTTCACCAAACACCTCTATTTATAATATGTCCTACATAGTTACCAGCTACATACCACAGTAGCAGTTAAAGCTAACTAAAACTCAACAGCCGATGAAGCAAATCACATGTTAAACACATTTTAAGCTTTCAACTAATGATGACAATGTTTCATTGTTGATTAATCTTCTGATTATTTTTTTGATTAATCTGTTATTTGTTTGATCTATAAAATATGAGAAAATAATTAAAGATACCCATCAAGCTTTCCTATGTCTTTAAATTGTTTGCTTTGGCTCGCAAACATTCAAAATAGTTGCCAATTGATCGATTCATTGACTAATCATTCCAGCTCTAACACATTTGTTGCCCTGGTACAAATGTCACAACAATACATCACTTATTTTTGCATTTGTACATCTGTATAAAAGTCTGCCACTACATAAATGTATGCATTTGCGTGTGTGTGTGTGTGTGTGTGTGTGTGTCCACAGACTCGGTTTGTGGAGAAGAACAATGATGCCCTCCACATGTCCTTGGAGAGCTTAGTGTGTGAATCGAAAGACAAATTTGTTCGCGAGCTGTTTGAGAACTCCAACACCACCAAGGACTCCAAACAGAAAGCGGGCAAACTCGGCTTCATCAGCGTCGGCAACAAGTTCAAGGTCAGAGTGGCTGTTAAAGTTTGTCATTTTTTTATTGTTAACAGAGTCCCTGAACATAAATACAGCCGAATAAAACATTCTCATTTTTAGTTTGTGACAATGCTTTTTAATTTCACTATCTCAATAATAATAATAAGCAAATCAAATTCACCACCAAGCCTAAACACTTAAGTTCTATTAAGTTCTATTTGTAGATTCCAGTGTTGTTCATTGTTCAGTAAATGTACTACTTACCAATTTAAAAGTGTAAAATAGTTCACAATACTCCATTATCTTTTTAGCTTCTTTTCAGACTTTTCTAACTCTAATCTCTAGACCTGTTCTGTAACTTTTCACCTTTCCACTCTTCTTCCTATCCCTCTTTCTCCTCCTTATTCAGGGTTCCCCTCTCTTAGATTTCCTCCAGTCTCCCACCTCTTTCCTCTGAGAAAACCTTCCTTGGTGGATAAAGCTGGATAAAGTCAGCTTGAGGTATAATAGAGAGGAGATAGAAAACAGGGGGACTGAAAAAAACAAGGGACAGAATGAAACATTCTTTCTCACTAGTGTGTCGAGTCACAACTTTCAGCCGCATGTCTTGTGTTTCAACAGCAATCAAAACATCCAACGGCAGTCTTATTTTGATTTGAGTTTTCTTTATCACTAATGTAGCTTCTTTGCTTGCATCACTAATGTACCACGCATGGACTCAAGCATGAGGTGATGATGTGTGTGTTTCAAAAAGGTAATAAAAGCTAGAATGTGTTATATGGAGAGGAAATGTGGAACAAGTTGTTTTCATTTTCTACAGTTGGAAACATGTTAAGATAAATCTGTCAAAATGAGCAGTCTTTACCTCCGATGTGATGTAAGAATCAGTTTTTTAGCTGTATTAAGCTTCTTTACAAGTATTTGTAAAGCAACATGTATGCATTGATTGTAAGCTTGTGTTTGTCAGTGCAAGCAGATATCTTGTGGCAAATACGCTTCTTTTGAATATGTTGCTCTTCAGTTGAATCCTGCATGTTGAGCTGTATACTTAAGCATCTACACGCCACCTAAATACAGTGCAAACTTTTTTTTTGACGACTTTGCTAATTTGCTGTCTATCATCTGCATTGATTTTGACTGCGTAGTTATTGTTGGTGATTTTAACATTCATGTTGACAACTCCCAGGACCGCAGCACTAAAGAACTTCCACACTTGCCCCCACTTGAGTCTCAGCCAATGATCTTGTAGATCATTTCAGTTCTAAAATTACTAATGTTCTGATGCCATTGCACCCACTAAGGTAGTTTCTGGTAAGAAAGAAGGTCTTATGTTGCAGGATTTAGGAAAGCTAGTCCATGCATTTATCTTTAGTAGGCTCGACTACTATAACAGTGTCTTTACAGGTGATCAGACAGCTGCAGCTGATCCTCACTAAGACCAGTCCAGTTCTCAGATCTTTACACTGGCTTCCTGTTTGTCAAAGAATTTACTTTAAAATACTCCTGTTGGTTTATGAAGCACTGAATGGTTAATGGCCTGAATATATTTCTGATCTGCTGCTCCATTGTGAACTGTCCAGACCTCTCAGATCGTCTGGGACAGGTCTGCTGTCTGTCCCCAGAGTCAAAACCCGACGCAGAGAAGAAGCATTCAGTTCTTATGCACCACATATCTGGAACAAACTCCCAGAAAACTCAAGTTGCTCCAGCTCTCAGTTCTGTTAAATTAGGGCTTAAGACTTTGTTTGCCACTGCATTTTATTAAGGACTATTAATTCATACCTTGTAGTGTACTGTAATTTTATTCTACTGTCTAATCTGTTATTCTATTTGATCATATTTTAATCCTCTATTTTACTTTGTTTTAATCCTTTTAAATCCTATTTTTGTGTGCCTTTTATATCTTGTCTTAATGCCTTTATGTCTTATGTAAAGCACTTTGATTTGCCATGTTGTTGAAAGGTGCTATACAAATAAATTTGCCTTGTCTTGCCTTTGTCCTTGCATGACTATTAACTCTTTGTTGACGAGGATGTGTGTCACTACTGCCTCATTTTAAATGTCTGTCTGGGCTACCTTCATCACAAACATAAAAAAATAAAATCATTAAACATTTCCTTTTTGTCTGCTTGTACACACAGACCCAGCTGAATCTGCTGCTGGAAAAGCTCCGCAGTACTGTGAGTAATATGTCAGTTATATGTCAGTTTCATTATATATTTTCTAGAAAACCTTTTTGCTTTCTGCTCAGAATCGATAGGAAATAAATCACCCTTTACAATATACAGCATGTACTACAATGTTTTAACTTATCACAGCACTACAATTACATACATGTTTGTTATTCCGATGCCAATTATAAAGATTGACTGAGAAATACTGTGCAAAGCAGGTTTTCCTGATTAATCTTTGTGTGCGTAGGGCTCAAGTTTCATCCGCTGTGTAAAGCCCAACCTGAAGATGGTCAGCCACCAGTTTGAAGGAGCTCTTATTCTCTCACAGCTGCAGTGCTCAGGTAGGACCAAAATCAGTATGTACAACATGTACTGCAGAATAATAAAAAAAAAAGTTGTTATATTCACTAATTATAATCTTTAGGATGAGTAAATACACTGAGGATACCTTCAACCAATGTAGATCTACTGTTATCGGAGCAATTTAAGCAAAAGTTGAGAACTGGAACTAAATATTGGACCTTTCTTCAAAAATAAAAGCCCCCCTACAAACTTCCTACAAATGTTAAATTGTGTTAAACTCTAGTGACTTGAAAGACCTTGTAAGGCATTTGACTTTATTTTTTATACTATTTTTCAGTACTGCACTGTACACTGTCCAGACTTTTTAGACAATTTTCTAGTCAAATGAAATAATTTTGATGTTTTTGTAAATGTTGCACCTACACTTGGACTATGATGAAAGTGGAAGTCTGTTATTTGTTTCATGGTGCTTTAAAATTTAATTATGTATTTTGATGTCAGTGCATACTGCTAATTGATGCATAAGTTAATATGATCCTGCAACAGCCTTTGTGATTGGGATTACATTATAGTAACATTGTTCTTTCATGCAGTGTACTTGTGTTATGTTGCCCCTCTCCTGTAGATATGAAACTCTATCTATATAACACACACATTAGACATTGATAAGGTACTTGTCAGGGATGAAACAGAATAGTGTATGCCGTATGTAACAGATTTCAGCTTGCTTGCTTCAAGCTCATGTTCCTTTGATAGACTGTCAGTAGTGCACATTTTACAGTGTGTTTACTGTATTTCCTGTAATACTGTCTTTAATAGCGCTTTATATGTCAAGATTTCTTTCTTTGTTTGTGTGTTTCTCTTGACTAGGAATGGTGTCGGTGTTGGACCTGATGCAGGGAGGCTTCCCCTCCAGAGCCCCGTTCCATGAGCTCTACAACATGTATAAACAGTATATGCCTGACAAGCTCACACGCCTGAATCCACGACTCTTCTGCAAGGTGGGATTACATAAATTGAATAGTTTTCTGCTTCACTGGATAAATACAAAGTGTATTGTTGGATTTAAATAAGTAGAGAATCTGTTTAAGATAAGGCCTAGTTGTGTAAAAAAGCCTATAACCACACTGACCTATTTAGGAAATGATTAACTAACATAATCCACATTCTTACCACATATACAATGTTGCTGCGTCACTGAATGTGAATTTGTTCCTCTGTAGGCTTTGTTCAAAGCTCTGGGACTAAATGACAATGACTTCAAGTTTGGATTGACCAGAGTGTTCTTCCGCCCTGGAAAGGTACAGAGAAGTCAACAGAACTGATTACGCATTAATGTTGCAGAACTCTAGAGAACACAAATATGCCTTAAACTACAAGGATCATCAAACACAATTTGTGTTTTTGTGTTTGTGCGCGTGCATCAGTTTGCTGAGTTTGACCAGATAATGAAGTCTGATCCAGACCACCTCGCAGAGCTGCTGAAGAAAGTCAACACGTGGTTGGTGTGCAGCCGCTGGAAGAAGGTCCAGTGGTGCAGCCTGTCTGTCATCAAACGTAGGTTGAATCCACTGAGCAACATAACTTGTGATGTGTAACCCAAGCAGCCTCAATACCAGTATCTGCAGTGTAGATCAGGAATAATTTAGATTTCTCTAATGCAAATTATCTTTGGTGTGTTTTAGGATTGAGCTCATTTACTACACTTGGTCTGGACAATGAAGCAAATATGTTATCATTATTGAACTTTGTGCTGGAGCTATGTCTGTTTCCTGCCTATAGAGTCATGATTTAACTTTCATTTTTTTAGACTTTATACAACATACAGCCCAATGCACTTTTTGTGTGTCTGTCATCATGCTGCCATATGGCCACTATGGCCTGAGTCAGTCCTTTCTAATAGAGAGGTTAAGTAATAAAACCATTTCTGAAAAAAAAGTCTCCAATATGCAGCCATATTGGAAAATCAGCCACATCACATCAGACTTCTACACAAAAACTGCAAATGAATCAAAAAATGAATAATTGAAGAAAGGCCAGTTGCACAACTTATTTTTGTTAGTTAAGCTTTTTCACTTTCTAGTGGTTGACTATAAGATGCTTGTCATTTCCTCACAATTTATTATACAGCTCTGATAGCTATACTAAATCATCTTTCACATTTTTCCATTCATTCTTAATATTGAAAGCAGCAGCCTCTAGCAGTATGGAATAGTACTGTAAAAGCAGTTCCTTGAACCATTACACCCTGTGCCAAGTTATTGATTTCCACCACATAACAAAGTGCAGGCTAGCTTCTGCTTATTTGTGTAAAAGCATCAAATGAAATTACATTAAAGTTATAACAGCACTGCCTCTGCTTTACCACACATTTCTTGCATAAGTGACCTGAGGAAATTTATGTTCATGGTCATTTATTTCCTTCAACACTTCACCTTATTATTGCAGTTTCATTTTCAAGTCAATTCAATTCAGTTTTCTTTATAGTGCCAAATCATAACAGAAGTTATCTCAGGGCACTTCTATCTCAGGTTCTAGACCGTACTCTTTATAATATTATTTACAGAGACCCAACAGTTCCCACCGAGTAAGCACTAGGCAACAGTGGCAGAAAACTCGAGCAGAACCAGGTTCCGGTTGGGTGGTCATCTGCCTCGACCGGTTGGGTTGATCATTTGTGTGTGTGTGTATGTGTGTGAGAGAGAGAGAGAGCATGTAAGTGTATATGCAATATTCTGCACTACTTGTGCATGCCTGATCAGTAGTACCCATTACAGCAGTTTATACATAGTTGTATTATTAGCAATATCATAATTTGAGCTTTAACTTTTCAGGACGTTTTTTCTCATTCCTTTCTGATATTTTTCTTATCCTATAATGTTTCATATTATTTTTGAATCTAAGGAGATCATTGCTGAACTATTGCCATCGAATACCTTTGGTTTTTGCAGATAAGCATCTTCATGCACTGAAGAAGAAGTATGTAAATGATATAAGAGACAAAAGTATTTTGGGGTCATTTTTATACCTTTTATTAGGGAGATACATTCGTAGAGAGATGACAGGAGATTAGGAGAGAGAGACATTGGGAATGACGTCAAGGCTACCGCTATAAGTATTTTTATACCTGTTTGAATCCTCTTTTTTTTTTTTTCTTCCCATCTTCAACAGTTCGGAACAAGATGAGTTACAGAGCTTTGGCCTGCATTAAGATTCAGAAAACTGTCCGCATGTGGTTGTGTAAGAGAAAGCATAAGCCACGGTAAGACTCCTCCTGGTTCTTGTACCCAGCACACACAGACTCACACACATGCATCATTTTTACCCTCTTTCTGTTTGTCTCTACCCATTTGCTCTCTTATTTTTTTTTTCTTTCACCCTGTACTCTTTGTGTGCTTTTTACTTAAATGGATTCTTGCTTGGTGGGTTTTGATGGCTTTCCCACATTGTGCATTTAGGAGTTCAAATCAATTTAGAAAGTCATGATGTCTCACTGTACTGGTTTGGGAAATACCGCATGTCTTGCTGTATTGGGCTGCATGTGGAAAAATGGCTCCGGTGAAAGCAGCCATCCAGATGATGGGTTTTCAGATAGTTTTTCTGAATCAGATTTTGATTGTGAGTGGCAGTATGTGTATGGATGCATGAGGAAATGTTTTATACCAGCATACTCACATGTAGTTCAGTATGAAGGGTGTTATTCCTAACAGTGATGTGTCTATTTTTGGTGAAAACTAAGAAAGGAAAAAGGTACCTATGGTGTCTTTGAAATGTATGAAATTCCTACAAAGGCCAAACATTTTTTTAAAGTCACAGTTAAATGCTCGATAGTGGGCATGGCTTGGCGAATACGGCATGATACAAAGCTATAAATGGCCTCCACCCACACCTTCGTCACCTGCATTATAGACGGGAGGTGTTTATGCCCCTGAATTCAAGATAAGTCCTCAAACCTTTTTTTAATGTTTTAAAGGAAGAGAATAGAGGGGAAAAAACATTTTTGGATATATATCTGGCGTGTCATATAACAATTAAGGACACAGGATTAGAAACTTATATTTTCATTTCACTGTGTCTTAAACTAATGCCTCAGTTGCACTTAATTACTTCTTTTTTAAGTTTGTCACCTCTTTTAAGCAGTGTCTATTTGAATGAAACTCCCCATATGCTCTAATTTGTTTATGACATATTCATGTGTAAGTTTGCATTTTCCACTTTCTCTCATAGCATTGACGGTATGGTGAAGGTTCGAAACCTGAAGAAACACATGGAGCGGTTCAACGAGGTGGTGAACGGGCTGAAGGAGGGCAAGCAGGAGATGGCCAAACAGGTTCAGGAGCTGGCCGCCTCCATAGACGCTCTGTTAGCAAAGATAAAGGTGAGTCATTGGCAGGTCCGTGAGCAGGCCTGACTGGGTTCACCTCTTTCATATAACCCAGTGATTATTGCGCTGGTGATTTTAAAGCTGCTCATGTCAACAGTTTTTCCGGTGCTTTCAGCCTGATATAGTGTGAGCAATAGGGTGTACATGAAACATTTTGCTGTTCTTCTTTATATGTGTTTATCCAGGGAAGATTTCTCAGAGCACATGCCTTGCTTTAAGCATGACTGCTTCACATTTATATGGTTCTGTACATTCACACCCGTAGCTCCCCGGCACAACCAGTCTTCTCCTGTTGTACTCTATGCCCTTTCCTAAGTGTGCTGTGCCCTTTTCTCGTTCTGTCTCTCTGAATCAATATTTTCAATCACCTCAGGATAAAAAGAAGAGCTAGGTGAAGAAGAAATCCTCTCCCTTCCAATAATATAATTTAGTGAGGCTGTTTCGCTAAATTATCAAACTTGGTTAGTGAAATCCCAGCTCTCCCTGTGCAATAAGCACCCGTCTTATTGGACCCTGTAGGTACAGCAAATCATCACAAACACATGCAGACACTGAATTCCCCAATAGTGTTGATTTTCTTGAAATGTTGTACTCTTGGTGTAACCTGTATGCAATCAACAGGTATGATTAGAGTGCTCATAGGTTCCTCGACATATCCTGATTGACGCTGACGCACCTGTGACTCCTGACCCCTCTATCCCAATCAGCCTCTCCGCCTCCCCTATGTTCCTCTGTTAGCCTATTAGCAGCCCCACTGTCGACACTCAATGGCGTTCTGAGTGCTTAGAAATTGCTCCTGTCATGGCGTCTCTGAGTGAATAATGCATGAGATGCCAATGGTTGTCATTCAGACCTCTATACGTTGGGGACCAGACCTTGTCATCTGTGTCACTGTTAGAGACTCCCTCTAATGAATCTTCACACTACGGTGACCTCTTCTCCCCCCGCTGATTGTCTGACAAGCATAGTGGGGAATTGAGTGCTGTGGTGTGCAAGTGACAGGCAGGCACTGTGTCAGTCAGCGTCTTCCCTCGTTTCCACATGGGAAGGTTGTGCCATGGTAACAGTGGAGTGTGCGCCGAGCCAGGGTATAAGTGCACTCGGTGTCGCTTCTCAAATGTTCCCTCCCGTGATTGAAAGTTGGCACAGGGCAAAACTTTATTCAAACAAATTCAGAATAGCATGTTAACCATCCTGAGGGAATCTCATCAGTTTTTATTAGGCTACCAATAAACACCTTGTTGTAATAGTGTTCAAAGCAACCCATGACTTTGAACTCCACTGAGGCTTAAGGCTGAGAATAGATTGAACATTTGGATAAAGAAATATAAAGTGTTTCTTCATTTTGTGACCATGACCTGGCATTCTGATCTTTCTCTTGACCCCTAGGCCACAGTGATGACCTGGAAAGAGATTGACACAGAGTACCAGGGGCTGGTGAAACGCTCAGAGCAGCTGCTCGCCTCAATGCAAAAGAAGAAGCAGGAGGAGGAAGAGAGTGAGAGGCTGAAACACATCGAGGAGGAGATGGAGAAAGAGAGAAGGGAGAGGGAGAAGGAAGAGCAACGACGCAAACAGGAGGAAGAGGACAGAAGACTGTAAGCGATGGCAGGGGGAAATATTATCAGTGGAAATGTTTGGTTGGAAAGTATAAGTTGTCTGTCAGTAAAGTTTTCTCTCAGTAAAGATTTCTTTTCTCCAAACATTTTAGGAAAGCAGAGATGGAGCTGAAGAGGAAGCAGGAGGAGGAGGATAGAAAAAAGAGAGAGGAGGAAGAGAAAGCAATACAGGTTTGGACCCCCCTCAAATGTTATATTTTTCCATGGTCTACTGTTGTACTGTCCTGCTAAAACGTTGTGAAGCCAGGGGCAGAAATTTAAGAAGATGACATAGGAAAATCAATGAAAACTATTAGTTTGAATATCAAGTTGTGTACACACTGTATACGCCTTTTTAAGATTTCTACTGTAGGTAGATTTAATTGATTTTTAGGTGCACATGTTTATGAACGCATGGCTCCCTGCAGTCTCTACTAAGCTTCATGTTTACCCCCAATGAGGTAACTGACCCCTACATCCCTGCAGCGACTGAGTGCTCATACCCTGCCATTATAATCACATTTAAGCAAGATGGTTTCCTAGACTTAATCCTAATCCTAGACTGAGCAGGACCTTCACTGGGTCCGTTTCTACACTATAATGTGCAGTATTGTTTCTGGAAAACTGAACCCTGTCACTGAATTATTCTGGTTTCTCCCCTTATTTCCTGGTTAAACACATAAAATAAACTGAGCCATATACTGAGTTTACCACAGGAGCCTGTTTTACAGAAATAAAGATTGGGTTTGAAATCAGCAGAGTTCAATCAATTTATGAAATATGTATTTCAAATGGTTTTGTAGAGTGTGTGATTGTGTACATAATGGCAATAGAGCTAAAACAACTAGTCAATCAATGGATTAGTAAATCAACTAAATTAATCTGCAACAATTTTGATAATTGGTTGATGGTTTTAATCGTTTTTAAGCAAAAATGCCAAAAATTCACTGGTTCCAGCTTCTGGAACATTTGCCTGTTTTCTCTGAATCTCTTTATGTTTGGACTGTAATGATGTCTCCTTGGACTCATCAAACTTTCAATGTGCATTTTCACTGTCTTCTGACCTTTATATAGATCAAAAGGTTAATTGATTAATCAAGAAAATAATCTGAATATTAACTGAGATTAAAAATAAATTATAATCATTAGTTGCAGCCAAAATGGCAACAAACAAAGCAGTTGGAGTGGGGCGTTAAAGTAAGCTCCAACATCTGAGACTTTAAAATCGTTTGTCGAAAAGCTTTGCATTTATGAGCTACAATACATTATGTTGTAGGGAGTCACAAACAATCAGCAAGCATGCTGTAATACCATACTGACCTTACAAATGAATCCCAGGCTTCCAAGGACGTAGCATAAAGTATGTGTGTTTTGTATTTAATGGGCAGGTATGACTCTAATGTCTCCTCTCAGTGGCAGACTCTGCCTGCTCTCACCTCTTGAGTGAAACATTCGTTAGCTCTCTGGTCTCCCACGGCAACAGCTGGGTCATGACATTGGTCAGATTCCCAGAGGGTTGCCCACAAGGTCTTGATTGATGATTCCACTTCCTGCCGAGTTTCTCCTAACTAAACTACTTTATCGCTCTGTGCGCTGTCCTGTGTTTTATTATCATGCCTTTTACTCTCATCTACACTTTGTCACCTTAATCCGTCTTTGCCTGTTTCACTTACTCACATTTAATTTGTCATTTAAATTTTTTTGCTTAATTGCTATTTCTTTCCTTCATTTTTCTCCTCTGGGCTCTTCACTACACACACCTGTTCCTCCTCAATTTTGTCATTATGTCTCACCTTTCCTAACCATCCATTCATCCATCTGTTACACATGCATCACACCTTCTGTACATCTGAAGCCCTTTTTATTCACCCAAGGCCAGTTGGATATTTGCATGCTGTCATTTTTTTCTGTTCTAGTCGCAAGACAGTTGACACCAGGCTGTCATAAGCCACATGTCTCAGGAGGCTCATTGCAAAGTTTGTTTACCCACAGCTCGAAGGCTGAAAGCTGCAGCAGCTAACTTTCTAAGGGTGTCTGCTGTGACTCCGATTGCATTTTACTCTTTGTTCTTTGCTATTTTCTGCTGTGTCAAAGGTTAGTCTACCACTGTACCCTGCTCCCTTCAAACTATGTATCATGGTGTCTTTCAACCTTACTTTATTTATTGTACACCATCCAGTCTTTAACTCTGCAGTATTTATTTTCTTAAAGACGAACACCACTCAATTGAAGACTTCCAGTGTGTTATCCCTATCATTCACAGTAGTGTAATGAATATTTGTGAACATGAACAACTTCTGGAGCAGTTTTTATATTTTTTCCAGGGTTGTCTTGTGAATAACCACAACAGTATGAATAATATATTCTTAACTGGAGAGGCATTCATATTTAAAGCTCCTCAGAGAAAAGTATCCATTGTGGACTTCATTAGTGGCTTTCTATAAGGAGATAGGAGATGGATGGATGGATAGATAGATAGATAGATAGATAAAAACCTGGAATTTGAATCTGGGTCAACTCAAACATATAAAAAAATGTTCCAACTATTGTTGTTGAATGTTTGTTTGAGGAAGGGTTGTGTGTTTGTGTGTGTTTACAGGCAGAGTTGGAGATTGAGCTGGCTCTGGAGCGTGAGGAGCAGGTCCAGCGCGCCACCATACTGGAGCAGGAGAGGAGAGACAGGGAGTTAGCCATGAGAATCGCTCAGAGTGAAGCAGAGCTCATCACTGAGGAGGGGCAGATGGACGCAGGCCTGCGCAGGTACTGTATATGTGAACGCAATGCACGCCTTATATATACTGCTTTGGTGCAGTATGCAGTGCACAGTAAATAAGCAGTGTGAACAATAACCTCCAGGTTAAACAAAATGTCATTTTGACCTCAGCATGCTTGTGTAACTGCATTTTCATTCCTGTTGCTGTGTTTTCTCCCAGTGATGAGTCTTTTTCAGATCTTCCTATCTCTTCATCCTCAGCCAGAGCCATGTAAGATATCAGCTTAGGTTTCTATTACTGCCCATGTCCAAGTGTACCTAACACCAACAATAATCACTCACTCCCTCCCTCGCTGTCTGTCTTAATCTCTGTCATAGTCCTAAATGTCTCAGCTCCTTAATATAGATGCAGGATTATACCAGCAATGCAAAGCCAACATAAAAATCCTTTTGATTTTAAGAAATCATCAGTCAAATTTAGTATGTGTTATTTTATGTGGCATGAATCATAAGATAAGCCATTTAGAGGATAACTATGTGTGATCATTGGTTACTCAGAAATGAAGATGGCACACCAAATCATAAATGATAGGTGGATCAGAATGTGCAGGATGTGATCTTTTTGTTACTCTGACCTTAATTGGCTCTGCATGAGTCTGCAGTGGGTAAAGCTCGTCTGTATCCTTTGCAGTGCTGGTGCACAGCACAAGCTCATGAGCTTGACTATCTGTGTTCCTCCCCTGACTCACACATTGAGTTTTTATAAATTTGATACCTTTTCGTGTCCTCTGGATACATGTATAGTTTATAACTAGTCTGATAATTACATAAGTATTACATTGTAGGTCTTAAATGGTGTTTAGAGGCTTAGGGAATAAATATTTGCTAACAGCTATCTTCACTAATAGCTGACAACAACCCACAATATTATTTTTTTTCTTACCCCTGCAATAAAAGATGCAATTTACAGTATTTATAATGGTACAAAATTGTGCTATACTTATTCACTGGTGTTGAGAGTGAGCTCAGCACTAGTGTTGACATGCTCTACTGTGTGTAAGTGAATACAAGACAAGGTGTCCTGATAGAGACAAAAATAACTGACAAAGGTGAAGGAAAAGAGTGCTTCATTATTTTCTGTATCAGGACACCTCAGAGTTTATTATCAACTACATACTATGACCACTCACCACAGGGAAAAAGAAGAGCTGTGTTCATTTTGATATTTGTAGTCAGTTTAACCCAGTGGTTCCCAGTCATTATGGCTCGCGATGTCCCATTGTGACCCCCCATCACAGGTTATGGCCTCAGTGTGGACATGAGTTGTGAGCAGTTCAACCAAAGACTGATTTTCTCTTCTCAAATTGTTTCATTTAAAGGACTTTTAGAGGCCTGGGGAGGTGAAAGTATTTCACAAGAATGAAGCAAAAATTAGCAAACAGAAAAAAGAAACACAATAATATTGTTTTTTTCATCAATTTTTAATCCATTTAATCATCTGTTGACCCCTCAGATACATCAGAAACCACCTGTTTGTCATGCCATTGTAGTTTCACCAAGGAGGGTTAACTGGTTACGTACAGGAACACAATTCGTAGTACTGTTCCCATGGTTACCTACGGTTTAATGCACCTTGCACACTAGCTGTGTTCGAAATCATTCCCTTGTCCACTAATTCGCTATTCCCTTTATAACAGACACTCAATAGTTTACTCTGTAGTGAGCAGTAAATTGAGGCACAAATATAGTGCATTATGTGTAGGGAGTGATTTTGGACTGTTGACAGGAACTACTGTATGTTCAGCAGACACATGCCTGACAATTCTCACCCAAATAGAGTATATTATATCTACCCACTTCATACTCCTAAACCTTCGTCTTAATTTGACCTCCACGGTGTAAGTGGGACAGAATTTCCATAACCCCACTCTGTGTTTAAAGCCAGGAGAAGTTCTCTCAAAGCCTGCATCAGCCTTATCTGCAAGTCCAGTGAGCACAAATGTACATTTGATCCAATAGCCTGTAATCTTGTCAGTGTTGGCTCGAGCATCCAGGGGTCAGCTGACTCACAGGGAGAGCAGGAGACATGCAACACCAAAAGCAGATCTGTTGCAAGAAAGAAGGCCACGTGTGTTACATGTGCACACCACAGAGCTTAAGCAGATGAAAGCATGCGTGCAGTAGAAGTATACCCACTGGCTGGCATTGCTGGCGTAGTAGCTAGAGGAGCACCTCCCTCTCTCTGCAACTATCCATTTCCTGTTCACCTACTGCCAAAAAGCAGAGTCCTGGCCATCACTCCACTTCTGCTTCTTTTTTTTTCCTGGATGCAGCAAAAATAAAGCCTCAGCTCTGGTTCATCACCATCACATCCTGGCACATGTCTTAGCTGTAAAAAAGATGATCCTGAATCAGTTTAATCTTTCCAGTCAGTATGAATTATAAATGGTAATCTGGCTAATGATTCGTAGATCAGTAATCCTCTACTCTGAGACATTAGCAGCTATGCCGACTGTAAATAGAGGAGCTAAATCCTTCGTATTATTGAATTAGCAGCCTCAACTCAGCAGGGAAGCTGGAGACACGGCTGACATGAGCTCAGACTTGCTGCAGCAGTCATTTAAGTAGCTGAAACTGCGCCATCAGTTTGATTCATCTACTAAAGCGCTGCGTCATTTCACCTTTATTTTTCAGTCACTTCTCATTCCTGTTAAAATAAGCCTAGAAAAATAAAAACACTCCAAATGCCAGCAGATGTAAGGTGGCATCTGGCAAGTTGTAACATTAGAAGAGCTTTTCATCATTTTAAGTGGAGTTGAAACAGTAGGCTGCAAGGATATAGACAAACAAGTCTTCAACTCCCCTGCTGACCGGCCTCTAATGTGAATTTAATCGGCTGAGACAATGAGGAGGGCTTGAAAGAAGTGAGGCATCTGTTTTCATTTCTCACTAAGGGCGTTATACTTAATAAATCCTGTTTTCTTGTTAATATTCATGTATTTTGTCTGCCATTGAAATTCCTCATCATATTACGCTTGAAAATGATTAGATCTGGTATAATTACACATCAGATGTTGCTGTACTTTCAATTATTTACTGTGTAAATTCAGGGTTTTGTAAGGCTCTTAGTGCTGTGCTTATTAGGAGCCGTTTCCGCTGTTCTTTTAAAAGGTGACACCTCTCTAATTGTGAAACTTGAATCATATTCAGTGTTGAAAAATATGACACCTCGAGCCCTTAATGTCTCTTACTCCCACCTTGTCACACTCTCACCTGTCTGCACACTCACCTTCTTTTTTCTGTCTCTCTCGCACACCCACGTTCATCTGTTCCTTGCTACAGGGGTCCTCAGGTGCAGGCAACCAAAGCCGCTGCTGGTGTGAAAAAGTATGACCTCAGCAAGTGGAAGTATGCTGAGCTGCGAGATGTCATCAACACTTCCTGTGGTGAGAAATCCCAAACACACCCAAGTTCAGCACAATGCCGCCTTTATCAGAGTGTGTGTGGCGCAGACCCAGCCTTTACAAACAGATCAAGGTGGTAGCGCTCTTAGTGAAATGCATGATACAGCTCTTTTCCCTCCTTCATTCAAAATGTATTTACAGTTTTCAGCCCCCATATTAAATAATTCAACAGCAGCTCATGTTTTGGCACTTTTCATACCCAAAAAATGCGTGGCAACACACGCAAGTTTTTTATCTGCACTCTGTATCATTTTTGTCTCTGTAATCTTTGGAGTAGCCAAAGTGAATGTTTAAAAAGCTGAGACTGCAGCTGTACACAGTGTCAACACGAGATGTCTTGCCTGAAAAGTCAAAAGACCGATCTGAGGATGTTCCCACAGCTGCTGCGGCTCATCTGCATGCGTTTTAGTGGTGGAGAGAGGAAATTATCACCATTATGGAGGATGGCAGACTTTTGCCCTTCCTAGTCATTCCCAGCCAACCCTCTTCTCAGTCAGCATGAAAAGCAGATGCCTTTTTGGTGGCACACTTGTCGATGCCTTTATAATTGCCACTGTATACAGTACTCTGATCAGTGTTAGGGACTCTGATATCCCCTGTGGGATTCCAAGGACATCTGGCTAATTTGTGGAACCCATTTTCTTTGGTGATACCAAAAGGCTGTGTTTGAAGTCTAACTGATTATAGCCTTATGTTCACTAAAAGGATGGTATGTTGTTGGTGTTCGTTTTGTATTTCATCCTAGGGAAGAAAACACAGTGTGAGCCCCTAAACTTAAGCTTTATTCCCTAAATGTTTTCGGCTATTTTGCCATCATCAGGGTGGTATTTTAGGTTGTTTCCAGTTTCTTTACATACAATCCATCAATTAGTCATGTGACTTCCAAATCAAACACCAAACATTATAAACAATACTAAAATCATCCTTTTAAAATACATTTTACAGAGAGTTAAGTGAGAAGATTGATGCCACTCTCATATCTGTCCATTCAATATAAAGCAACAGCCAGGATCTGGTTAGCTTAGCTTAGCATAAAGACTGAAAACAGGGGGAAACAGCTAGCCTGGCTCTATCCAAAGGTAATAAAATCCGCCTACCAGCACCTCTAAAGCTCATTAATTAACACGTTATATCTTGTTTGTTTAATCTCTGCTGGACTCTCTGTTGAGTCCAGCTTAATGTTGAATGGCCAGACATGAGAGTGGTGTCGACCTTCTCGTCTAACTCTCAGCAAGAAAGCGAATACCGATAAGCGTATTTCCCAAAATGTCGAACAATTACTTTTTTCAATACATAACAGCAAATTCTACTCTTCTACCTAATTTTTCAAAACACATTATACTCAAATCTCTTCAGTTTCAACACTTATGGATAAAACTAACACATTTCTATCTGTAGTTGACCTCAATACATTCTTTTTTTTAACTGAAGTTCATCATGTTTTCTGGAAAGAACTGTAGTATATTTCAAACTTGGCATTATAAGACTCCATCCTGATGTTAGACATGTCTTAAATATTTGTTTTGTTAAAACAATTAAATTAGAAACATTATATTAAAGGGGCACTTCACCAATTTTACATATGAAGTTCAGTTTACTGTATAATATCTTCTGTGGCTCTCGAGAGAGCTTTCTAAAGGCATCAGGATGGGTATTTAGGAGGCAGGAAGGGTCTAATGAAAGATGCAATCCAGCATTATGGGAAATGTAGGATCCAGGGTTTTTGAAGCTTGACCCGTAATAGAGACTAAAAGTTTAGATGCTTCTGATGCTTCAATTTTGACGATTCTTTGTTTCATCTGTCTCTTGTGAGTCCCCGAACTTTATTGAAGTTCAGTACTAAATCAAGTACCCCTTACTATACTTACTTATTTATTTATTTAATCATCTCTTTGAGTACTCACTGGTGTCATGTTGCGTGGACAGACATCGAGCTGCTGGCGGCCTGCAGAGAGGAGTTCCACCGTCGCCTGAAGGTCTATCACACATGGAAGTCCAAGAACAAGAAATGTAACGATGACGGAAGTGATCAGAGGGCTCCTAAATCTGTCACCGACTATGGTTAGTAGAGAGATTATTCCCTGTATTATCCCCTCGTTCTAAATTACTTTCATTTAATGCTTCACCTGTGGATATGAGCACAAATCTGTATATTCACAAATACAGCACTGTACATTTCACACGTGCACACCTCACCCCAGGCACATTAGGTTACAGGTGACAAGTGTTTAGTTTCTCCACTTTTGCCTCTCGCTGTCATTGGCAGGAATGAATTACATGCATACAAATAACCTGCCTGTGTTTCCTAACATTCAATTAGCCGACGAAACGCCAGGGCCTAAAACTGCAGCCGCCTTCTGTCTGGCTCTGTCAGAAATATTTGTTCTAATTAGCAAATAACTGCCAGCCATGCCTTGTCCGGTTCAGTAGCTGCTAGTATGACAGCTCGCTGCTTTGCTCATTTCATTCTCAACTCAACCAAGCATGGGCTGTGCCACAAACACACACACACACACACAAATGTTATTTAGCTGCTTGAAAGCTTACCGGTGCTCTGCATTTCCCTTCTTTTTCATCTTAAAACCAAACATTAAATTTGATGGGGAATGGGAACGTTAGATTCACTGTTGCTTCTACTTTCACTATATTTACTCTCCTTTCTCTTTTGATATGATGGCTCCTGAAAGCCGTACTGGCTGTGCTTTGTTGGCCTTATATTTGGATCCTGTTCTTGGCCTCTGCTGATGCAGCTGGGGTCTTATCGAGGCCATTTCATAAGAGGCTAAAAGCTGCTTTACCTGGCTTTTCCATGTGATGTTTACTTGGGCATTTCCTGGGTCCTCTTTGATCCTGATGTTTTAAAGCTTTATACTTTGTTTTCTGCCCCATCCAGTGTGCTAGCAAAACATGCAAAAACATGAGTATTCTAAGGTTGCATTTATTTAAGACCACATGACAGATGCTTTGCTGTGAATACTCCAAACAATCTCCACTTTTAATACAGATTAAAAAAATGTAATGATCACACTCTGTCCCACTGCAGCTGAACAGAACCCAGCTCCTCCGACGACGGCCCAGCATCAGGAAGTGGCCATGAACCGCCAGCAGCGATATTTCCGCATTCCTTTCATCCGGCCCGCTGACCAGTACAAAGACCCCCAGAATAAAAAGAAGGGCTGGTGGTACGCCCACTTCGATGGGCCCTGGATAGCCAGACAGATGGAGCTGCACCCAGACAAACGACCTATTGTGTTGGTTGCAGGTGAGCCAGCAGCTTTAGCTATTTGTCATATTATAGCAAAGAATCCTTGTCGTGCATTGCTTTATACTAGGGCTGCAACTTACCATTATTTTTATTACTGATTAAAATGTCCATTATTTTTTGGATTATTCAGTTAATCATTTAGTCCAGTGGTTCCCAGCCTTTTTAGCTTGTGACCACTTAAAATGAAGCAATATCTGCTTGTGCCATTAAGTCCAGGTCATGGACTTAATGTGGACAAGAGTTGTGAGTGGTTCAACTAAATAAACAAAATGTTTCCCTCCTTGAAGAATTTTTGGAGACCTGGATCGTAAAAGTATCTAGTATTACAGTCAGAAAAAAATCAGAGAAAATAATTTTACATAAAACATACTTTTATGTAACAGAAATATCTTTCATTTATATCTCTTTAATCATCTTGTGGGGGATCTCAAACCACAGGCACTGCTGGTTTAGTCTATAAAATGTCAGAAAAGAGTAGAAAACGCCGTGGGTGGTGAAGTCTTAGTTTTGTCTGACAAACAGTCCAAAACCTAAAATATACATCATGTTGTGATGCACAGTAAACCTCTGTCCTTATTCATCCACCACTCAGGGAAAGACGACATGGAGATGTGTGAGCTGAGTCTGGAGGAGACAGGCCTGACCAGGAAGAGGGGGGCGGAGATCCTGCCCAGGCAGTTTGAAGAAATCTGGGAACGCTGTGATGGAATTCAGTACCTGAAGAAAGCCATCGAGAACAAGCAGGCCCGGCCCACACACGCCACCGCCATGCTGCAGAGCCTCCTCAAGTGAACCGCAGCAGCAAGATAAGGGCACAACCTCGAGTTTGGTCCTGAAACATGACACTGATACACAGACTCACAAACACAAGCATGCACATGGGAGGGCAGCACAGTGTACCTGTGGTTTTATGGGATGACCACAGAGAAAGAAGCTCCCTATACAATCTCACTGTAGGCACTCAGTGTTTCATTCACTGAATCATCTCCTTTTTAAATACCTGTTAATGCTGTTTATTTTCACTTTTTATATCTTTTATTTTGCAGTGTAACAACTTATTGATGTAGTGTTAGTATTTGTGTTCAGTCTTCTTCTCAATATATGCTTGAATGGAAAAAGAAATCCCACTGTGAGGCCTTAAATTGCAATATCACTGCACTACACCAAGGAAGTCTTAACTGGTGCGTAGCCTATCTAGCTATCAATGTGAAACCTTAATGGCCTGCAATAAGGGACCATAAATTAAACTTAAAATATGTAGAGATGCTTTTAATAACAATCTTGTCTTTCAAGTCATGCTTTATGGTCATCTGAATATTAAGGCACTAATTACTGTTCACCTGATTTAATTAGTAAGAATTTAATTTTTCAAACATTCAGCTTAAATGGGATGTTAAAAAAAAAGCTTCTCCTGCTCGGTTTTGTTTAAAGTACTGAAAGGTGACTTTAATCATGACTAGAATATCATACAACTAAGAGACAGTGAACAAGTTATATTTCTATACATATTTATTATGTGTACTGTTTTTCATAATAAGTTCGATATAAAAGTTATTGTATTTCAGCCCTCCATCTGCAAGACACAAGATCATATGATGGCTAAATTTGCATAACTTTTTCATGACTGCACACAAAATAAAAACTCTATATAATCATAGAATGTATTTCTGCTCCAAGACACACTTTTTAAGAAAGTCTCATTCAATGAAATAAGTGCTGGGTTTATTACAATCTTTCCTCTTTTTAACCATCCATTATTTTTTTTCTGCGTATATTCAACTCTGTTACTGTTGAAATCCTTGACAAAGGAAACCTTTTTTTTGTAATGTTGGTGATTTGGTATGCAAGAGGGAAATGTAGAAGTTTGTTTTCATGTTTGCAGTTTTGTGGGTTTGGGGTTGTTTTACAGACAATAATGTAATTTGTGTGTGTGTGTTGTGTGTGTTTTGTTCATATGATATTTTATTAAGCTGATTACTTGACTCCTCTGTTGGTTAAGTCAGGAACATTTCAGTCATCTCATTGGACAGTCATGCAATACCTTTATTTAGGCTCACACTTATTTACTGAAAGATACAGTAGCTGACGGTAACTAATGGTTCACTTTCAAATGTTCCCTCTTGGATCTGGTTGTATGTTGGCCTTTGCACTGGAATACTGTGGAAAATAAATGTGCCCCGCCCCCCATGTTCTTGATTGCTTTTTGTTGCTAAGTTACTATAGATAATTGACAAGTGAGAACGAGTTAATTCACAAACTTAAAAGATAGCAGTCAGTGCTCTGTAAATGGATCTGACATCCTAACGGTAACAGCAGCTAACAAGATTAGAGTGTAGATTAATTAAACAACAAAGGCTAATGTGCTGCTGATGTCGTCACTGAGCTGAGGCTCGCTCCAAGGAAGTGATCAACTGGATTAAAGCAGATTTAAGGTTCTCTTTTGTAGATATTTTCTATATATTTGAGGTGTTTCTGCTGTAGACAACTGATTTAGATTTGACTGCAAACATGTTTTGTACTTAAGGGCCTCTCCAGTGCTTTTTTTCTTCATGTTACAGGATTTTTTTAGCTATTCCAGTGAATTCACGGTAACAACCAGTACCCAACACTAATAAACAGTAAGTAAATGAGTTTGACTGTAAACACTTTTGTACTTTAATCCCACACAAAGATGGATGACTTCAGCCTTTAACTCATCAATAAACAGATTTTCACAACTGGCTCAATTAGACAGACCTAACCATCTTTGAGCAATCAAAAACAAACAGCACATTCTTTAATGCAAAAAAACATTTTATTCTTTGCCTTTAAATGCAAAATGTGTAAAAAAAAAAAAAATCCAAATCTCAAAAGACAAATGATTAGTGGAAAGAGTTGTTTTGAATAGGACAGACTGGTGGAAATATAGCTCAGCAGTCAATATTTCTATGACCAATGTGTCATGACCCAAGTCAACAGCTTATACATTCATTCTCTTTTTGGGACACAACAATGGTTAAACATCAAAATAAATGTTATTAATATATGTTACAGTCTAAACTTAAGATACCACCATGTGTATCAGTTTGTAAATAATAAATACCTCATTGTGAGGAAAGAACAACCTTTGCCAAGGGTATACAGGAAATGTTCCTACCATTCAATATATAAAATAAATATTAGGTTCCACTTTAAGACAACCTAAGTCCACCTTAATATCCATAGCTCTCTGTCTAACGACACTTTAATCACTATGAACAATTAACATCAATCAGCACTTAAAACACCATTTGACTGGTCTACCTTGCGTCCCGTATACAGTTAAACAGCAACTTCAGTCTTTGCTAGCTCGTGTTTTGCACTGTGTCAGTGTGCTGGCCGCTCCTCAGACGAACAAGGTGTCATCAAAGAACTGTTACTTCGAAACATTCGTTATCTGATGCCCTTAAAACGCAGCATGTTCTGTATTCATTTGGCCGTCGCCACGTCTAGAAAGAGACGAGAGGGAGAATGAAAAATAGCTCACTTGGAGTGGATTATACAATAAATGACAGAATAGCCTTGTAACTATATCTACAAGATATTTGCTTCGTATAAATCAATCAAATGTTGAAGGGACTATTTTTCATTGCTCCAAGTACATCAACACTGAGCACTGAGACTTTTCTACAAGGAAATCATTTCAAGGTTAATATTTGATCATTTTCTCAAAATGGTATTTTTAGATCATGTTAAAGCTATTGTTTAAATGCTCAAAAGTCAACAGTGATTTGGTTTGTGAGTGAAAGATCAGGGCTACAGAGTACATGCACAGATGTTTTACCTTTGCACACATCATAGAGCTGTAAAATATTTGATGTAAAGGTCAATCAGCAACTCTTAGACCATACAGTAGGATAAAATGTATATTGAGGTTTCTGAAGATACTTTATTATCCTATTTATGTACATTTTCTGAATATGTTTTATCATAGCACCCAACTTTTCTCCCTTTAACTTTTCTGATAGGATGTTTTGGGATTTTTGTTTCTTTAAATCTACAAACTCAACAATCAGATTTTACTCTTTGGGTCTTCACCTCATTGTGTGGTATACAGTGATGGAAGTCCACCATTTCTGAGACTAACTTTTCTGATCTTGTTGTGTAGAGTTGTCTGGGGATCTGTGGAGACAGAGAGAGTAGACAGGCTCAGTGTTTACAGTGTGCTTCATTAATATATAATAGAAACCAGAGGCACTTAAACCACATACGCAGATGCAATGTGAATAAAAGCAGGCAATATACTGATACCAGAGAGAAAGATCTACTACAAGAGATTATACCTACAGCTGCTACTGCAGAGTTCAGCGTTAAAACTTTGCACCTTTGTTGGATTTGGCACAAAGCCTCTTCAAAGTTGTGGATCGTGTTTACCTTAAAAGGTCTGAACTGTGTTTGATTCTGTGGATCGAGGCCTTTGAGAGACTATTGAAGGTTCCCAAGGACCTTGATCTACATTACCATTAAAGCCACAATGCACAATTTCAAAGATGGTTTAAATAATACTAAAAGATACATCAGACAGTTTGGCAACTTTGATGGTGAACATAAAGTTCTAAAGACAGAACAAAGATGAAACGTATAGAGGATGATGCTGCGAGGAAAACAAGACAAGTATTTGCCGAGAGTTTGTTAGAGCGTATTAGTTTATATTACTGTAGTTGAAGGTTTGAGGTTAGTACTGGAGTTTAGTCAGCACAGTGTACCTCAATACTCAGATGTATATTTTCAATTGAGGCAAAATGTTCTTGTTCAGACTGTTGGGATTGGGAAGAAGCAGAACTTGAAGGATATGGCAATGTGGACACTTCAGTTAAGACACCATCATCATTCTCAAATACTGGGTTCACCCTCAAAGTATTCTCAAAGGCATAGGGAGCAAGGGTGTGCCTACAATGTAAAGGAGATGAGGTGGTGAATAAAAGATTATACAAAACATCACAAATCACTGCAAAAGCAACACCCTGCAACAAAAGTGGTTAGAAATATGGGCAATAAAAAGAGCTCGTACTTACACCAAAGTTACAGCCTTTCTGGTGTTTATACATTTCTTGTTAATGAAAATCAAAATGCCAATGATGGCACACACAAAGCAGAGACTTCCCACGAGGCAGGTTACAATTAAGGGAGGGTCTACCGGCATAGACACCAGCTCGTTGCAGCGTTCTCCATGGTAGTGCCAGTATTTACCAACAGGGCATCTGAAAGAGAGGAGAAAAAAAATATATATAGCACCCTGTAGACGCTACAAGAACACTTTTTCACTTTGATTGCCAGGCACAGAAGACATGACAAGAAGTGTACATAATTATTACTTCTACCTTCTGGAAAATAGTGTAACCTTAATAAATACATCATGGTGTAGTCATAAATGTAAATAAAATTGCCAACCAATAATTTAAATAATTTTTTTTTCACAATTCCAAGCTTTCCAATTCAAATAAAACCACTTTTCTAATTAAACAGCAGAATGATCCCTGCATTAAGTCTCACCCCAACATCCTGTTTCAACATGAATATATCAAACTAGGCAAACAAGATGATCCTCTCCACAGCATCGATATTTGCTCAGTGTTTATCTTCTCGGTGTGATACCATAAGAATGCAATGTTTTTCAGCAGTCAACTCTCAAATCTTGAATGTCCTTGAATGCTCCACCAAGGAAGGGTTTTAAATACATTCGCTGCTTGTGCTTGCAACTGTATTACAACACAATACAGATAAAGATAAAAAAGAATCTTTTAACAACTGCAAAGGTTTCCCAATCTCAAGCGAGTTTGAAGTCTTTGCAAGTTACAATTGTGAAATACAGGAAGGAATTTGACTTAAGGTATGCTTTTGAAATAGTTAGCAGTAATAACAGTAAATACACCTTCTCTAGTTAAAAAATGTAAAACCTTTAAACAAGCTGAGGTCATGTTGTTTGCGGGTTTTTTCCATTGGTCAGCTTTCGTGTACCTGCAGGTGGCTCCATGCCCTGGGATTATTTCACACAATCCTCCGTTCAGGCAGTAGTTTGGCTGCACAGTGCAGGTGCTCTGACACGGCAGGCCGTCCCCGGTGCTGTAGCCCGGATCACACAGACACTCGGCCTCTTCGGTCCAACTGTTCACCACGCAGCGTGAAAACTCATTGCAGGCCAGGAACTTACAGGGGTCTGCTTGGTCAGCTGAAACCAACAGAGTGGAGGAAGGAGAGGAGAGGAGAGGTGGGAGAAGAGAAGCACACGGGAGGAGAGGCGTAGAAGAAATACGGACCAGAGAGGTCATAGCTCATTAACATTAATGCAGTGTCCGCCTGTCTCTCACTGTCTGCAGATTCAGAGGAGAAATTAAAGGGCGTTTTGATTGATGTGATTGAAGGTATCTGCTTTTAATAAGGTGTTTTTAATGAGGTCACATACAGTCGTGAACTCTTCCAAGGAAAAAGATGCATCAGATTTATACTGCAAAAGACGGCAGAGTGAGGATGCGTGTTGTGGACAGGCACTCTGACCTTGTAGCATGAATAAGTATGCCACTGCAAAAACAGATTATGGATTTTTTTTTTTTTTATGCATGAGGCATCCTGTAATCACACTGCCATATTTCACTCACACAACAGGGAAAGAACTGCGATTTTACTTAACAGTGATTATACCGTATAAGCAAGGACATTTCACCTGGCTCTACTTCCAAGGAGCGACTGTCAATCTCGATGTCAAGCCGTTTAGATGCTGCGCTGCAGAAGTCTTCAAGCACACAGTGAACAGCTTCTGTGACGTTATAAGGTACCGGTTTGTCCAGTTTCATCCTGCTGTTTACCACAACACTGCCGTTCCTAAAGTTGAGGATTTCCAGCTGCTTAAATCCAGTCAAATTGGATTGTAGATATGGCAGAAGCTGTGGGGGAACGAAGAGGAAAGCAAATTAATTTAAATTTAATACGTTTATGCAACTATTCTCTTTTATTTTTCAGAAGATGTGCTGACGTTTCTCATTTGAAAAGATCTCTGTGCAGTTAGTGATCAGCAAGAAAAACTACTTGTTTGCAGCAGGAACATGGAATATAGTGTTCCTGGAAAGCAACACTCAAGTAAGATTGATTTCATCTTACAGGGTAAAAAGGGAATCATTCTTGATCCTAGGGGGACAAAGATTTCCACTTGGATGTTTAGGTTAATGAAATGATGTCAGATTCATGTCAGTGTCAAGTGTCAGTAAAGATCTGTGTCCTCCTGAGAGGAAGACCAGGGCAGCAGAGAGCACGTTTACCTGTGGTTTAACTTCCATAATGACAGGACTGAGGTTGTCGTAGCGCGGCTGAGTTTGAATTATTCAGGTCACATTTTACAGTGTGAATGCTATGAATAGTTCATAATTAAATTTTGATGCAAGCATGAAATCCTGCCATTACTGCGCTGACTGTGTAATTAGATCCAGAACAAAATTAGGGTTAGGTTTATAAGCATTAGTATAGGAACACAGAACATGCTGATCTAGTCACTGAAGAGCCAGAGAACACCTGATGAAAAGATCAGACAATTGCATGACATCAAAGCTTTCTATACTATATAATCTATAATGTATGCTGTTTGGTGAAGGCTTTCAGCAGGAACATATGAATGCTATATTGTTGGGTCAAGTATCTCTGCATTATCCCACCCACACTGCCCTACAAAGCCAAAACGCAGTAACTACACAGGTGTTCAAAACTGAGTTCAGACCAGAATCCTTGACTTTATTATATCTGTTTTATCAAATATCAATTATTATGCCATAGAAATGTGGAAGTGGGGAAATGGGAAAAAAAGAACAGAGGTAAAAACCAAACTGCAGTGACACTCCGGCTACATGGCTAGCTGGTGAGCTAGCCTTAGCTAAAGCTAATTTAACAGCTTTTTCCTATCCGTTTCCTCTAATTAAAAAATCAATTTTGATGTTCCAACATCTTAGCAACCGTTATTAGTTAGTTTGTTATGCAACATAAATATGGCAGAAGATAAAACTAATCATTATGGAATTTAAAAAAAGTAACACCAGATAAACTAGTCCTGCTAAAACTGAACTAGCCTAGCTTAGCAGAGTATCAGCCATCTCTGCAGCCTCTGACCCCTATAGTGGAATAATTAATAAGGTTAAGCAAACACTACACTTAAATCACATATTAAATGTATTAAATTATAAATGATTGTATTAAACGCATTAGTTCAAATGGACAAAAAAGCTGCAGTATCTACATTTTGTTCTGGTATTATGTGAAGACTGTGACAATGATTAATAATGAGCCTAAAAAGGCATAAAATTAAGGTTTTACATCTTAGAAACTGTCTGTTATACAGTTTAGCCAAGAGCCTTCAAACTTCACTGTTTCTGTAGTTGCTGGCTGCCTTTGTAAGGCAGTACCGTACACAGCATCAACCAACACGTGGTTTAAAAAAACATCTGTGGAGCAAAAGCAAATCTATGCAGCCACATTTTACCTCATATCTCACCATTTTCCACATCACTGCACTTTAAAACATTCCCACAGACTCAGACTTGCAGCTCAGATAACTTAGAAACCAATCTATTAAGACTATGGACTTGGACTGATGACGGTGGTGATATTTGGGCGTGGAGGAAGCCAACCAGCTCAAGTAATGGACCTGCATCAATGTTCATCGATCTGAACCGCTCTCCTTCCAGCCACTCCACGTTCACTACAGACGAGGCAAACATCAAACTGCAGCAGTGTGAGAGGGAGAGATTACGATGCTTTAGCTGGCCTGGCTGTCGAGGGGGAGATAAGAGGCCTTAAGGAGCTCTGCTCTGATCGGGTTACTTCACTTATCACTGGCAGACAGTTTACTGAGGGCTAGTTCCCTATAGCTAATAGTCTCTGAGAAAAGAGGGGAGTACGAGAGGGTCCAACGTCCCGAACAAATGGGCATCAGCCTGCAGTATGACTGGACACACAGCTTGCTGTTTGGTCATCCATTTGTCTCAATGCAGAATGTCACGTATTACTGTAGATTAGATACTTATCCATAGCTCTGTTGCCTTCCACACAAGGTCAAAGCCGAGTTCTTTCACAACAAACCTCAGTGCAGTCTGTATTGTGGACTAAGAAACAATAGAGATACTGTAGATTTCCTATATACACTAGACTTTTGAAAAAAAAAAAAAAATGTAGACAGCATGGCACAAACACAACCATAATTTCAGTCTTTGACACAATCACATATACTTCTCTGCGGTTACACATGTATCTACTGGTTCTTGTTTTGGAAAACCTGATTAAACATCCCTTCTCTGACGTCGAACAAAGAAAAGTCCCAAGGAATATTATGCGCTGCCGTGAAAATGTTAAATAAAATAAAGTCATTCCAACCTCCATGTCCAATTTTAATGGTTGCTTCACAAACCAGTAGGTACAGGAGTAATGGAGTCGTGTGGCAAAGGGAAACAGGGGAAACTGCAAGCCACTGGAGGCTAATGGTTCATATATATGTATATATATATATATACATATGAGAGACAGTGAATGTACAGTAGCACAAATGGGGTCCAATATCCAGCAAAACATTATGTCCATTTAAATGGGCTGCAGAATGTATTTGACATTTCTTCATTATTGTTCCTGCTATTTTTCAGTGATTTATAAACCAGCTTGGAAATATTTGTCTCAGTGTCCCTTCTCTAACTAAAAAAGCCCATTTAAAGGAAGATATATTGACTATTCCTAATAGAGTAGTGACAATAGACAGTATACGGTAAATACTTACCAGTTCAAACGTCTGACCACATTAGTTTTGCCAGGAAGCTAAATACATCGATTAATGAGGAGAACTGCAGAAACCACGGTTTGGGCAACCATTAAAGATTGGAGATGGAGTGTTATTTTCATTATTGCTTTGGATTTTTGTCTGTAATATGTATCTGTGTATGTAATTTGTGTCTATATATCCCTACTACCTCATATTGTATACTCTGATCCAGTGAAAACATTGATTAATTCTATATCTGCCATGAAAACTGTCTAAAACTTAATTGGAAAAATGATCAGCAAATCAAAACAGATAAAATTCATAACATGAAACATCAAACCTAAACTTTCCACAGTCTTGTAAAACTATAATGAATAAGTGAAAATTATTGAGAAATTATCAAAATATAACACATTAATTATTTATCTTAACCCAGAATGCTGGTCAGTCTCTATCAGAAAACTAAGCCCACCTGCCCCAGTAGCTCACATTCCCTCTGCTCCTTGGCATTGCAGCAAACACACAATCCAATTGTATCGATGCACCTCCTCAGTTTGAGGCTGAGGCCTTTACGTAACACAGAGCGCAGGGCACCTCTGAGTGAGCCTAAAAATATGTCCCCTCCGTCAACCTCGGGGTAAGCTTTGAAACTAAACAGGGATGTCAAGTGATGCTTCTTGCTTTGATGTATGCTAATAGGTGCAGGTTTAAAGAGACACCGTCCTCACCTGCTTGCCAGCAGCTAATGCAAATTGACTTATTTACAGAAAAAGAACTATTTGCCTATTTGCCATGACAAATGAAACAAAAAGTGACATGCCAGCATGATTACAAGTATGTACATTAGATTTACACAAAAATGCTCTAAAAGAAAACAACCTCGACCAATCTGTGATCTATTTTATTTCATTGTCTTCTTGCCTATAGTAGGAAATACAAATAGTATGTCTATAATACCAGATAACCAACACAATAATGCTACTGCAACATACAGATGTCCACACAAACCTGACTGATGTCGCACTAAGCAGATTGGAACCATTAATAGCACAATGTGTGTGGTGCTGGAACTGACCAGAATTACTTAAAGCTTCTTACCACAAGTCACAAACCTACAGTGACTAAGGTAGACCCAGGTCTCATGATTCAGACTACCCTGGGCTAGTTTTACCATGTACAAAGCAATAGAGTTTTAGCCATAGCTATTAGGTTTACTAAGCCTATTATCACATTATTCTGCTCTACATTCATGTATTTATTCATTCATTCACTTTGCAAGTTTATCGTTAAGGCTTCAAACATGTACAAACACATTGGTCAGTGTTTTAACAATCATCGGTGCATGCTACATTATGATACAAAACAACTTCAATAAACAGCATCTCTGTAGTTTATCAAACCAGAGAGCCTGTCTGTACAAAGAAATGACAACAGATATTTTTCTTACAATGTTGTTCTTTAAAGGAATAGTTTGACATTTTGGTGAATACGCTTATTTCCTTGATGAGTTAGATGAGAAGATTGATACCACTGTCATGTCTGTCCACTTGAGATGAGGCTACAGCCAGCAGCTAGTTAGCTTAGCTTAGTTTAGCATAAAGACTGAAAACAGGGCGAAACAGCTCACCTGGCTCTGTCCAAAAGGTAACAAAATGTGCCTACCATTCTCATTTTTTTTAATCCATACTAAAAATCAAGGTGTAAACATGACAATTTGTGATTTTACAGGTGGGTTATGTGTCTGACTATTTCTTGGCCAGGCACTTCCTGAGTCTTGTTGCCACTGTTAGGTTGCCTGGCAACCAGCAGCAATGCTATCAGAGACCACAAAGAGCTTTAGAGGTGCTGGTAGGCAGATTTTGTTACCTTCGGATGGAGCCACACTAGCTGTGTCCCCTTGTTTCCATTGTTTATGCTAAGCTAACCTAACCGGCTGCTGGCTCCAGCTACATATTGAATGGACAGATATGAGAGTGGTATCAATATTCTCATCTAAATGTGTATCCAGACAGAATGCGAGGTAAACGCAATACGCAATTGCATATTTATAAGTTTATGGAAAGACGCGAGTGGGCGCAAATAGCCACAAATTCGCCCGAGGTGGCGCAAACTGAGATGTAGACGCATCCATGCAAGTTGAAAAATGCACATATCCCGGTATGAATCTAGTGCTACTTCATAAATGTACAGAGAGGGAAAAGGAGAAAGACTGAAGGAAAGTAATAGAAAGAACCGGAGTTTCTGGTGAGTTCTGAGATCAGTCAGAGGCTGAGCTGAACACAAACACACAAGCATGCACCGACCGCACACAAGGTCGGATGCTACTGGAGCTACAGAGCTAACGTCTGTACATTAGCTGTTTGTGGTTAATAAATATAGACTGCACAAACGGTCCAGTGGTCAAATTTGCGCGAGGCAAAAATTTGCTTCGTTTTCTGTCTGGTTTTATCTTTCATAGCCCAGAACTTTGGACAAATCCCTTGTAGACACAAATTTTACAAAATGACTTGCTGATATATGAGTAAAACAGAATCTAAACAGTCCCTGAAAAAGCCAAAACAATTTTTAAAAAATTAAGGCAAAACACACCATAGCAAGCAAGATTACAACCAGACTCACAGATAAAACCAATGGACATGCAGCTGCAGTATGAAGGTCTAATGTGTAATGTTAGAACAAAAAGCAACGCTGAGAACTAAAGCTGAGTATTTCAGAAATGTTAGGTGCTTTCGGATTGTTAGATACTGCATTTTGGAAAGGTTAGTTAAGAAATAGAAAGGTCATATGCTCTCTCTGAGGCATTGGAGATGCAGTTCCAATATGGAAGAAACAAAATACCGGTATGGAGGCTAAAGTCGTCTGTCTCTTAAGCCCAGATTTACTGGAAGCTCCAGGGTTTGGCGAGTTTCTGGACCCAGAGTGCCGTGTCTGAGTGAAACAGAATAATTCTTTATACTGTTGACAAAATGGCTCCTCTGAAATTAAAGCATTAGCATACTGTAGATTTGATCAAGAATTTGGCGATTGCTTAAAGCCTTATCACACTTTATAACATTTTTATAAAAAATTAATTTATTGAAGAAAAAATATAAATTTATTATAATTTACTGTAAATTTTAGGATTAAAAAAAGCAGCAGTGAGGATAAGGCTTACTGCAAAGTACATCCTCACTTGTGCAGGACAACAAGGTTTAGACTAAGCACCAACCTGGGTCTACTCTAAAAACTTTTTACTCTTACTAAAATATAATCTAAAACCAAAGTTTAACAGTATATATTGCACAAATATACTCCTATCACACATTGCAGCTTGGGCTACAAAAGCAAATATGAGAATGAAGCATGCAAAAACATGATATCCAGCACAAAAGCTTGTGTACCTACCAGCTCAAGAAAGGTATTCTCCAGTGATTTATACTCTGGGGAGCTCTTGTTGAACAGGTCATCAGAAAACATCATGTTAGTGACCCTCAAGCTAAAGAAAACCACTAACTCTTTGTTCTTATACACTGTGGTCATCAGAGGGGTGCTGGCTTGTCTCATGGCCGGTGCAGCCGTGGATTCGTATGGGCGTTCGTCAGACTCTGAGGGGAATCCACTACCACTCTCTTCTTCCAGAGGTTCTGTCACTTCCGCCTCCATCCCGTTCTGACTAGACCCTAAATCCTCTTGAATGTTTGAGTTCTCAGGAGGCAGGTCTGTTGAGACCGGGGTCGCTCCACTATGCCCTCCACTACTGTCATCTCTGTCCTCGGGGACTTCGCCGCTCTCTGCAGGGGATGGCAAAGGCTCCACATCTGTTTCTGGTTCAATGCCTTGGACAGTATCCTCATGAGATGATGGTGTGGAGACTGGGACTGCTGCTTCTGTGACAGATATCGCTGTGGGATCCATAGACTCTGGCAGGTCAAGGTTAACCTCAGTAGGTGTATCAGTAATAACTTCTTCTGGTTGGGAGTCTGGAGTTGCCAAGGGAAGGTCCTCATTCTGTTGCTCTGGATGTTCCTCAGGGACCCCATCAGCTGATTCTTGTAAAATAAAACATATCAGAAAAGAGATTTTATAACCAGAAGGAATTATTTTGTGCCTAAAAGAAATATACAGGTACACTAATTGTTATATACAGGTATGATTGCAATTTAGGCAGGACACTCATACATCATGTTAAGTTGTCTCAGCTGATAGGTATCCTTCCAGAACCCATTATATCTCACTGCTTTGATGATTTGACTTGAGTGATTTGAAGTTTTGGAGCAGTTTTTTGCCATTGCTGCTGTTAGCCAAAGCCACCACCACTGCAGTCATTGTTCTATGTATTCTATATCTCTACCCTTTGACACACAGTTTCCACCATTTCCCTTTTAAAATATAGATCGACATTTTTCCAAAAGCCAGATAAGAAGATTGATACCACTCTCATGTTTGTGAGTTAAGTATAGAGCTTGAGTCAGTAAGCAATTAGCCTAGCATAGCATAAAGACTGGAAGCAGAGGAAAACAGCTAGCCAGACTCTCTCCAAAGTTCAAAAATACTTCTACCGGCACCTCTAAAGCTTGTTTAATCCACACACAAACAGGAATGGTGGTTTTTGGGGAAGTTACATGCTGTAACTATTTATTAGCAAACAAAAGCCAAATGAAGTTGCTTTGCGGAGTCTTGCCGTCAGAGTGAGGTTGCTAGGCAACTAGCGTCTCTGCTAGTTACACAACATAACTTTTTTACATTCGTCCATGTCTACAAATTAGCAGATGAGATAAAAGGTGCTAGTAGGTGGGTGTTTGAACTTTGGAAAATGCTAGGCTAGCTGTTTCCTCCTGCTTCCAGTCTTTATGCTAAGGTACGCTAATCACCTCCTGGCTCTAGCTCTGTACTTAATGCACAGACATGAGAGTGGTATCGATCTTCTAATCTAACTCAAAAGAAAAGAAAATATAATATATTCTTTATCAGGTTGTTCCAACTCTTCATTTAAGGCTATTTTTACAATGAGTGAAATATTTAAACCCAAGACTACATTTTTTTTATTGCTGCATCGATCTATGAAATTAAAATACTGTAGATGTCTTGTGCATCATTTTATACACATTTCCCCAAAATTCATCTTGACAAGCCTGACACATTTGGTGTCTTAAGAAACTCCACTAGAATTTAAAATGAAGTTCTGCAGGTTTGAACAAAATTTGGCTGCACAGCATGAGCTGGTAATGACTCGACCACTGGCAGGCCGCTGCTTGTTAATGGGTTTTAATATGATGTATTGCCTCAGCAGGGAGCATCTCCATGCGCAAAACCAAATCACCAAGTCTAATTGTACTGCCTTTTCCATTTCCTTTGAGAGGTGAGTGTTCTGTGCAGATACGCGTGGGTAAAAGTAAAAAAAAGAAATAGGTCACTCTTTATTTGGGCAGTCTAGTGGTGTTTTATGTGTAAAATGAAGTTGACAAACATTTATTACCCAGTTAAAGTTACTCTCAGGGTTGGGGTTAATATTAAAAATGTGGCTAGTGTTACATAATGTGTAGACATACACAAAATAGGAAAAAGATACTTTTTTCACCACCCAGTGTGGATCAGTACTAGACTAATCAAATAAAGTGTTAAAGTTCAATCAGTAAGTTAACTGTTTCCCCTCTACTCTTTCATTCTCCACTCTCTCTTTCAATAAGTTACTTTCTGGCTCTTTTCTGTTTTCCTGCTTTTATCCAATTACTTTTAGATATTTGGTCATTTCTTTATTTTGGTTTGGCATCATCTGCTCAAGTAAGCTTAAAGTTTACTTCTCCTTCTTACTTTTCAAGATCAGGAATGTGTTCTTTTTATATACCCCGATCAGCGGTTCCTGTCTCTAGACCATACCAGCAATGAGCTCATCCTCCCACTGCTTTCCCACCATCAGCAGAATGAAGACTTACAAACCAGACCATGATGGCTGCGGTTCATTGCTGATGTTCTTCCTGTTTTCAGTCAATAGCTCTAAATGGAGTCTACGCCACAATCTAAAGTTTGGTTAATTAATAAAACTTTGAATTCTTAAACTCTCTCCTTATTGAACTTTCTGCTTTAAAAAAAAAAGATTTAACTTGAAGTAGCCTTACCGTCTGTCACCTGTTCGTCAGGTTCAGCCTCACCTCCGTCATCATGTTCAGTTGGTGGTATCTCCTCCACCTCTGGCTCTGCTTCCTCTTCCTGCTCTGTGATAGTTTCCAGTTTTGTGTCTGGTGTTATAATGTCACCGGACTCCTCAGCACTATCTTCTGTGGATTCCTCCTCTGCTGCTGCCATTAAAGGAGTCTCATCAGTGACGGCAGGAGTGGCTTCTGGGAGGATGTTTGGGATGAAAGGCACAAAGGTGTGTGTTTCTGGTTTGATTGTAGAAGCTTCCAAAGAGTTTTCTATCACTGCCACAGTGGGGAAGAAATTTTGGGTGGGAGAACTGTCCTGTGTGGTGTCGTACTCAGATACAATGCTCTCGACAGGGTTCATGCCGAGCTCCTCAACTGGATAAACTGTGGTTACTGAAAAGGAAGAGTTAAAACATTTATACAGCTGAGCACTGACCTATTACTTATTCAGTTAAATGTGAGTATAATATAATGCTTACCAGCCTCAAAGCTGAGTGTCTGTATGTCCAGCGGTAGTGACGTCTCCTGTTTTAAGGCCTTCACGATGATGTGCTTCAGTTTAGGAGCATTTACATCCTCGTGTATCTCAGGCTTCTCGAGACCCTCAGGTTCATCGCTGAGCTCTGTTTCTCCATTAAAGACCACAGCGTAACGCACGGACACGTCCTCTGAGCTGATCAACGCAACAAATCATGTCAGAAACCCTCATAACAGACAGACCTCGCTGGTAATGGATGTCTGCAAAGGCAGACATTTCTGAGATATTTTTGGGGATGTTATAGTTTCTCTTGAGACTCGAGCAATAAAACGCTTCAATAAAAGTCACTTCAGGGGAAAAGTATAAGAAATTTATGTTTTGAGTCTCTTATCTTATTTACTGTGTTGTTTTGTCAAAATCAATCATTACTACAGAGCACAATTATAGTGCCAAACCTTTAATAAAACTCGATTCAACCCACCGAAATCCCAGAATGCGAATCTCTTTGAAGCCTGGAACTTTTTCAAACACCTGAAGCATCTATACAAAGAAAAACAAGAGACTCAGAATGAAATAGATGGGAAAGAAACATGAGCATTGTCTCTCTAATCATTCTGTTTTGAAGTATTGGGCTTTGCTGTCCAGTAAAAACCATGTATCCCAGTATTTAGTGTATAACTGAAGTATTAATGCTCCCTTAATTTCTACATCATTCCTACATCTTAAGCTTATAAAACTCTCTAAAAACCCATTGAATTATCTAAGAAATGCATTTTCACAGACCTGACTACAAGGCTGTTTTATGTATTTCACAAAAAGTTGACATCTTGGAGATGTGTTTTCATTGGACAGTAACCAATAAAAACATCATAATACATTTGCATTTGCTGCATTATTTACTGAACACTAGAGCTACAACGATTGGTCGACTAAATGATTAGTTGACTGACAGAAAATGATAGGAAACTATTTTAAGCAAAAATGACAAATATTCCCTGGTTCCAGTGTCTCAATTGTGAGAATTGTATGCATTTCTTTGTCATACGTGATAGTAAAGTGAATATCTTTGAGTTTTGGACTGTTGGTTGGACAAAACAAGACATTTTAAGACTTCACCTTGGACTGTGGGAAATTGTAACTTGTAATTTTTCACTATTTCCTAACAATTTAAAGACAAAACTATTGAAAGATTAATCAGCAATGAAAAGAATTGTTAGTTGCTGTACATATGCTACTTTAAAGGCTCAGTGTTGCAGGTAATGGACCTAAACGCATGACTTAGAGGCAGACAGGTTATATTAAAAGGATTAGTGTGTCCGAAATTTAAAAAAGGTTCATCATTAGGTTGTTAATCCAAACAGGAAAACTAAGCAAAAGGGGAAAGGCAGGCAGGCAAAAGTCCAAAAAGGCAGACATATGGTCATAACAAGCAGGAAAAAGCAGGTAACAAAAAGGCTGAAATTAAGACAAACAAACAGAAAGAAAGTGAAGAGAAGTGGTCTGTATAAAGTATATGCCAGGGAGCTGATTAGGGGATTGGGAACAGGTGAGTATGTGGGTGTAGAAGTCAGGTGATAGCTAAAGGTGGAAACAATGAGGACTACAGCAGGGCGGGGGTGGGGAAGCAGGCTCTGAAATGACGGGAAGAATTAGTGGTGGGCAAACTGACAACAGGTAAAAAGATGTAAGTAATATTAAGAATTGGCAGCAGCCATGACAGCTGCATGCACATGCAGTTACTCTTCTTTTTTAATCTAGCAGAATAAGCAACAACAACAAAAAACACAGTTGTTAAATAAAGCAATCATTTCCATTATGTTTGCACGCTCGACATTAAAGTTTTAAGAGTGAACCTGATTAGCATTAGTGCACACTGTTCGCATTTCTCTGTTGAAAAAACACATCAGAGCGTGATGGTATATTTCCTTAATGGATGGCTATACTGTTTAATTCTGACAGCCAACATTCAGTTATTTAAAAGAGAAGTTATATACTAATGGTTTTACACCAGTAGAAGTGATTCTTAAGAGCTGTGGTTAGAGTCTCAGTCAATGCCTTCTTAATCAGAGATAATCTATATGATTAGATCTTACTATTTCAGGCTTGTGGTCATTTAGAAGTCTTACCTAAAGTCCCTTGGTTGCAACCTTAAAGCTCAATCAGGGTGAGTTTTACACTTAACAATACATTGCCATAGAAGCTGGCAGTCACATTGATCTCATTGCAAGGCAGCTTGAGTAATGATACAACACTGCTGTGAAAGAATGGTTTTGTTTTGAAGGGAAGAATATAGGCCGAGGCAGAGGATGTTTTGTTAGTTCCAAGTGACAAAGCAACTGTTGTGTGAAATAAAGTGTAATGATACGTGCACATTTTAACCACAATTGCTTCTTTTCCTGTAGAATTTCAGGGTTTCATTACTCTCTGTAAGGTTATTCAAAGACAGCTCTGCTATCAAGGGGCTTCCTGTGTTTGTAGAAAGGTAAAGCAGACAGCTCAGAGGCCTGCTAACATTTGCTTTGGGTCTGTAAACTCACACTTGGCTCTCACCTTGCCTGTGAGCTCTTGTGTGATGTCGTTGTACTTTGGAGAGTCTGGGTCACTGAGCAGCTTGCTGTATGCCGGGTCCACGACAGTGACGCTGAACTCAACGATGTACTCCTCATAGTTCTCCTTTATCATGTTGGGGTCTTCTTGGATCTGGCAAAGAAAAGCCACATGACGTTGTTATTAGACGAGTGCCACCTGATTCTGCGTGTGCTTAGATAAATATTTAAAACAGTCAAATATGAATTCCGAAACTTTGTGGGTTAACTTACCACGTCAGCCTCAGTGGGTAGCAGAATCACTGGGGGTGTCCAGGTGCCTGAGACAAGACAGCAACTCACCAGTTCATTTATTGATAGCTGTTACAATCATAAAGTAATTCAATTGCTTTCACTGAACAGTATTGATGCATTAGTGTCCAACTCACATTCCCTTCCTGGCTCTGGGGTTTCAGCGAGAATTCTGGAAATAAAAGGACATAATTGTTAATAATTTAGTTAGAAGACAGTGAACACTTTGAAATTTGTGAGGTAGTCAAGAATCCTTATGCTTAAAATCATTATTCATTTTTGCATAATATCCCCACTATTCCTTTTTCTGGCTAGGATGGCAAAGGTTTAGTTGGTTTGAATGTCTGTTAGGTGTTAATAGCTCCTCTGATGCTTTCATTGCCTCAGGAAATGAAAACACTGGTAATTATTTATCACTTTGCACTGTTAAAAACAGACAAAAAATGTTGCCTATGCACATATTTTGGTTTGAAGGTGTATTCTAAAAGAAATGACTGCATACACACAAAGAAAACTCACATTTAACACAACATTTAAGAAGAAAATTTACACATACCCTTCACTTTCAGCTTGCTCAGCTACTCTCTGGAAATAAGAAACAAGATATCAAAACAGATTTACACTGAAAACTGATAAGAGAACAGCCACGCAGTGTGAAATATATTGTCATAAAAGTGGACTTGTCAGTGAAAGTATTTCGGTCGTGTTGGTGCTGGACTCACTCTGGCCACCATGTCCAGATGCTCCTGAGAGCTGCTGAAGTTCTGCGCCAGGTCGTCCATGCAGAGGTTTTCATGCTGGCAGGTGTAAACCCAGGCTCTGTACTCCTCCGAGTTTGGGACTCTGTCCAAGAAGATCCGAAACGCTTCCCAAATCGCTTCCTGACAAACTGAAGAGATATCACATAATTTTGTTTTCTTTTGACTTTTTTCCGAAAGTATGAATATGAGACATCTAATCATATGTTGAAAAGAAAAACACATACAAAGGATGATTAGACATGGCATTTCCTATATTTGCAACAAGGGCAGACAGGATGGAAATGGCAGCATGGCAAAATCAAATAACTGAGGATAAAAAGGATTGTTGGTATTGATCTTGGCATCTCTGCATGTGAGGAGTTTGCTGGGATTTAGCTATTTATAAGATTAATTTATTATTCTCAGAGATAAATTTCAGTGCAGCATATTCATACACACCAAATAACAGCCTACAATGCTACAATAAATCACTAAATATATTCAACATGATATGATTGGGACAGTATAAAAAGGTAGTAATGCCTGTTTCAGTAAATGTCAAACTGTGACATTTTTGTGAATATTAAAATCATGAGCACAAAGACCCCCTGAAGCTATGTTTTATCTGCCTCTGTGGGGGGAAACGAGCTCCACATTGTCCAATATCTTGATGCCTGTGGGAAATTCATTCTCTGACAAACTCATTTCTGGAGCGATGCGATTACCTCCAATACACCAAATTAATCTGCCTCATTTTAAAATCATACGCCACAGCAGCTGTCGTGGAATAATATGAATTACTAAGCAACTGTACCAGCCAGTGTGGCAATCTTTGTCTCTTAAATCATCCACAATGCATCTCTCTTGGACAAAGGATATTAGCATAAAGCTTCATTATATCAAGTGCTTCACTATGTGTATCCCTAAAGTCAGTAAAACAGCTCCAGTGCATCATTAAGTGGTATCATGTCAACATCACCAGGCTCTAAACAATTAAGTCAAGTAACAAACATCTATACATATGTGTATGTACATTAATTGATAGGATTTAGAGAATTGAACACATCTGAGAGGATTAAAATATCTTTTTTATCCTCTTCCCAAAAAGCTCCAACTACAACATCAAAGCAGACAGCTATTTATCCAACTGCTAAGACATCTCTGTTTGATTAAGTGCTTTATTCTCTTTTGACACAAGAGAGTCAGTGTTTTAGGAAAGGCTTATTCATTTCACTGTACAATGTTCAGTCATAATTATGCATAAAGTTAAAGTTCAAAAAGTTCACTCACAGTATAAGCTCACATCAAAGTCCAACAGCGGACATTTCCTCTTACCTCTGAGTTTGTAATAGGTCCGATGGCTGCTGATGACCGCTTTCATCGTCTCCTGGGGACACACTTTGACCCCTGTGCTGAAGAGCGCCGACCTCTTCGTCCGACGTCCGTCCTGCTCTGCTCTGACATTTGTGGTGTGTCTGATCGGTCTCAAGGCTTCTAGAAAGTGTCGGTACTTCACATCCCTGAGTCCAGAAAAACCGTGGTCATGAAGGTCTGTAAGAGCAGTGAGTGAAGTAATAAGTTTAGGAAGAAATACAATTATGTGGCTTAAGTTTTACAGTATTCAGCACATGAAATTTGAGTAAACATAAAACACATAAGCGCTTCAAGAAAAGTAGCTGAAATTTTGTTGACTATCATGAAAGTGTGAGATTTCTCACTCAGAGGTACGAAGTGTTTCTGTGGATGATTGTTACAGTTAACAACTGAGGGGTGACAACACAAAGCCAAATCTGTGTAGTGATTGCTCTGTAGTTAGTGACATACTGAACTTTAAGTCAGCTGAATGGTTTGTATTAGTTTGGAGTTTGTTTCTTTGGCAATTGCAATATTAACAACTTCACAATTACTTGTTATATAAATGATGCAAACACAAAAATCTTGCTGGCAAAATTCCTGCTTATCTAACATAAGGGTATATTTGATTTTTTATGAAATAGCCATTCATGTGAAACATGCCCTTATTGATGAAGGCAAAACCACAATTGCAAATAGTAACAAAATGCTCTTTAAGTTTGCTTTACCACAAGCAAAGCAAAGTGTCATTTTAAAGGGACACTCCACCAATTCTATACACAAAGATCAGTTTAATTGTCACAAGGAGTACTACTCATCCTGTGAAAACAGCAACAACCCTGATGACGTCAGAGTGATGTCATCAGGGTTATCTCAGATTGGGTTTGAGACTTTAAGATTTTAACAGAAAGCCTGTTTTATGAACTCGGGTTGTGGAGGTTCAACATGGGAGTTAACCAGACATAGTGGGTATAATGAAACATGCTATCGAGTTGCATTATGTGAAGCGTAGGATCCCGTGTTTTTAGAGCGTGAATCATTGCTGCAGTTCATCACTGTGAAATTGATGCACCCTCTGCTGCATGAATTTGTACCATTCTTTTTTATATCTGTCTCTTGCTAGTCCTCCAAATTGTGCAAGAAGTGCCATGCTAAATCACTGGAGTACCCTTCAAATATCTGCTTTTGTTATTCTTGTAGTGTTTATCCAGGAATCAGGCAGTCAACACCAACTACCACTAAGGAGCATTTAATTTGACAGATACTTAATCCAACAAGTTACCTAATGGCATCTGTCCAGCCCTCTTACTGTAAGTTAACTGCTTCTTGCTCTGCTTTCTCGGGGTCCCTGAGAGACTGTTTTGGGACAATTTAGCAGAAAGAAATCCTCTTTCTGTATGATTTTGTATCTCTTTAAGGTGCAATGAGATATCTGAGCTTTTAAATTTGCTGTAGTGTAAAGATGTCCGGGGCCTGAAGCTTTCAGGTGCTGTTTGTGACTGGAAGGATATTATTTTGAATGCTTGGAAAGTGCACAGATGTGTAGAGAAAGCGAGTGAGCAACACTCTCTTCTCTCTAAGGAACGGTTGCTGAGATGCCCTTGGGCGACTTGACCCACGTTGCATCACTGAAGCTGCTCAGTGGCCAACAGTGTAAGGATGAGTTTCTACTGTGGAGCGTCCAGGTGTGAATGTGCAGAAATGCACGCATGTGGATTACAGCTGAAAAAAGATCAATCCTTAATGGGATTCAAATTAGGTACAGGTGGATACCCAGCTGATTTTACTGGTTAACAAAAACAATCCATCACACGAAAACATTCAAGCAATAACACAGACACAGACATGCCTATTTCCATAAATTCTATCACTGATTCTCCACATAATGAGGAGAAGTGCCCTAATTTTCTGATCACCTTAGTAAAGAAAACAAGCTCAGTCACCCTGGTGAGGCATTACAGGAAGGTAAATCCACACTATTACACAAGCCAGTGTGCCAGTCAACCCTCTCTAACACAGTCACCCCATTGTGATGCCAGGCGGCAAACCTCAAAGGACTTTTTAAGACAATAAGCCAGGATTTATGAGCCCCAAAACACAGACTCGAGGTCATCGGATCCGAGTAACATTGGATTAGGGAACAGAACGAAGGTTACACAAAAATAAAAAGAGCAAGTGAGTGGGAATAATGTAATCCCTGTTACATTGGCATCAGACACAGAGCTTTTATGCTGGAGATGCTGCAATTTTGTGAAGATAAACAAGACAAGAGGGAAATCTTTGTGCATTAATACTGCATCTCTACGACAGACATTAAGTTGTGCTAACTAATCGTAGTCATGTCCTGCATGGTGGAGCAACACTGGACCACAAGCAGAAGAAGGACAACGCAGGAAGAGTCCAGAGAGTGTCAAGCAAGAGCATGCTGCAAGCTGCAAGTGTGTGTATTTGCATTTGCCATGAGTGGACACAATATGATTAACGTGTATAAGCTAATGCAAAGCATGCAACATGAACTAATACATACATTATTACACCAGATAATAGTGTATTTGGATGTAAAACAGTAGTAATTGTTATTCTGATCATTCTGATTACACTGCTCGTACAGTGATTATAAAATGATCAGTAATAATAAGCTTAGTTGATTAATTGATTAGTTAGTTGATCGGCAGAATTTGCAAAAATGCCAAACATGCTAATAAACAAACCTTTGTGAAGCTTATAAAGTGATGTTTTGTTGAGACTGACAGACATGTGTTCAACCCTATAGCAGTATTATAAGTCATAGTTTGTGGTGGTTGTTGCATTGCATTATATAGGTATGTGTTGCTGACATTGTGTCCACCTACTATATACTGTCATAGTATAACTGAAGTAGAAATGTGCATGCCTGCTGTGCTACTAGTCATTATTTAGGAATAAGAATTAAACTAAAATTTAAGCACAAAAACGGTTCAAAACGCAGGCATTCATTGTGATGTTTTGCATGACAGGGTAAGAAAAGAAAAAGATTGTGTTAATCACTGTATTACACATGAATAATAAACCCCAACAATGAACAATATTGTTTTCCTCAAATCCAAATTTGGCCCGACACCAAGAACATGCAAAGAATGTGTGGGCTCTGATATTGTAGCCCGTGGCTTTGTGGGCAGATATCCCCCAGTTTAGTGTCTGTCAGACCCATTCACCCGACAAACCTTCCACTTCCAAATATTTCAGCAGGTCAGAAGGTGGCCTGAAATTTAGCCAAATCATGTGTGTTTTCATTAACGGCCACGCCACCAAGACAACATTTGGATGGGTTTTGGGGAATCGGTAAGCTTGAAGCCTGATTTGCACATGCAGAGACACGAGGGCCTGAGCGAGAGGAGGGTGTTTTTGTGTGGGCCTTAATGCCCAGTGCAGCCGCAAAAAGGCCTCACAGCAGAATTACAAGCCAGAAAAGATTAGCGTCCTGCGACACTGGGAACAGAATGGCTTTTGTTTCCTTCAGGATAATGAGCTCACCCAGGCACATCACACTGAACAAGACAACCAGTGCGGACGTAAATGTTATCACTGGTGAAATGATGCTATCTTTCTCAGTCAACATGTATTATATGTCTCTGCCCATTTAATTCATAGTGAATATTCATGACCAAGTGGCTCGCTGGCTGCTTGACATTTTTCTAAAAATCTAAGATCTGTCTGAGGATGAGCTAGCATTTTGTAGTTTGCAGAGAGAGTTCTTTAAATAGCAGAGTCACACACTCAGTAATGACTGGAAAACCCTGATGCCCTTGAAGTGGATCACCACCTCTTTAAGTCTCATGCAGTAGAACCTCATTGATAGAAAACCTGCAGGAAGGTCTGTACACCAAAGGATGATTTGTCATCAACTAAACTTAAAGTAATGTGACCTTTATTATATATCATTGGCTTACTATTTTATTGACAAAATCAGTACTTTCTAAAAAAGCATTCTTAAAGAGTTAGATTGTTGTAACTCTGAGAGTTGTCCAGCACTCACACATGCAACTACTGAAACCTGCTGTGTGAAAACAAACAGCATCTCTTTCTCCAATCATAATACAAAGGCAGTAACTAAAAGACAAAACTCAAAATATGTTAACAGGAAGCCTCCCCACAGGATTCTTACCTTTGATTTGACTTGCTTGGAGGGTAAACAGACACAAAGTGAAGAATAGTCCTGACTTCAAAAGCATGATGGGCTAATTTATGTGGTTTTCAAGCCCAAAGTTGTCATTTGTAAAGAGACTGTTGCAAACAACAATAAAATCCAGAATCTCTTTATCTCGAGTTCATTAGCAGAGTGTGCAAAAGTCTCCTCATTGGTGCTGACAAGGTCTTCAGCTTGTTAGGAGGGAGTCTGGTCCACTCCTATGTGTGCTCCAGCTCAGTTCTTCAGCAGCAGTTAGTTCCTGGATGCTGTTGGATCCCTGTAGACAACAGAGGTGGCTGCATGGATGGATGAGCAGAGGGAGCGAGGGAGCGAGGAGAGGAAGAGGAAGGAGAGACGGTGAACGGATGGAATTTTGGCTCCTTCTATGCTGTCAGTGTGACAACAGTGACAAGGTTAAAAAAGCAGGCTCCGTTTTGAGTCTAATCTCTTTACCTTCTTCTTGCTGCTTGTAATCCCTGTGGGGCCACGTGGCCGCCAGGCCTCATCCTGTTAGCCACCTTCTGGACCCTCATCTGTCAGCTGAACAAACTTGGGGATCTGCCAACCAGCCTAGACCAGATAACTAACAGTCGCCCCAAGTTGTTGATTCAACTTGATCACTGACACCCAGCCTCTCGGAGTGTCCGCCTCTGCATGTCATTGTCCGACTGCTTAACTAGTGCTCTTTTCTCTCTCGGTTTAGATTCCTCCTTCCTGGGTGCCCACAGCAAATCCCTGTCTGTCAGGCGAGCAATTTTGGGTGCCAAGTGAAGTTGTTCTATGCTGTACACCCAGCTACCAGTCAAACAATATGCCTCATTCTTACTCTAGCTGCACAGCCAAGTTTAGGCCTCTCTGTACAGTGCAGTGTCCACATCTAACCCTGCCCCTTCCTTTCTCCTGTGTTTTGGCTGTTGGAGATGCACCTGTTTGATCCTCCTCCCCCGTTATCTGCACTGTCACCTGTGAGGAGGGAGGACAAATGAACCCAACTCCACTTTCCGAGGTGTCTTTTTGATCCTCACTTACTCCATATTCACTGTGAATGAGGCTCTTCTCTTGTACCACACCAAAGCAGGATCAGGATTGTCTCTGTTCAGTGCAGGTTTGAGAGTGAGAGTGAGTAGAGACAGTGTGGCCTCTCCTGTTATTGGTGTATCAGGGTGGGAAGGCTCCATGTTGTTAGTCTCCACCCTCACCTCTTTCTGTGAAGAGGATTAGCCGCCCTTGTTGGTTGTTAACAATTTGCTGCAGTAAATAAGCCTCTTCAAGAGCAACATAATCCGTCCAGGCAGTTTTCTGACACAGTAATCTGAACTTTGAACTAATGACTGTAGCTCCCTTGAATGACACATTTTGAAACAGTATTAAAGCAGTTTTTTGGCCATTTGTGGGCAAAACACTACAACAACCAGAACATCACACACGTTTTACATATGATCTCCTTTTGTTGTGACTAACGTCTTAGCAAACAATTCCCTGTTACACATACAGCAGACATTGAGCAACATTGGCTTTCATTTGGAATAAAATATCCGTCTCTTTAGCTGCTAAATGTTACCAGCTATGTTCACCAGCTTGTCGCTAACTGTGTCTGTCTGTCATTTGGTACTAAGCAGGGAGTGTACAGTGGGTTTTTATATGGAGCTTTTTTCACCAAAAACAGCTGCCTGCTTCAGCTGGAAACGACATGAGAGCAGTGGGAGTGAACCAAAACAGTAAGCTGAAAGATGCTAAAACCCTCGGTAGAGCCAGGGGGAACTGCAGGGTCAGATGATTGGGTTGATCACTTCGAACAACACCTTTCACATTACTCGTATTATTGATTAGCACAGCTTTAACCTTTGATTATCAAAATATAGTAACATATAAAAGGAAAGAAGCTTCTCAGTGCTCTTTGAGGAAGATGCCTAACTCTATGCTTTTCAAGCCTTTTTTTGTGTATTCATGTTGAAGAATTATTGTGTTCACAGCCTGGGCAAATTAACTTTTGCACTTTTTTGCACTGAGTAGCTTCGCACCCACACTGCCATTTGTGGGGACTGCTTTTTTATGTAGACTTTTTTTTAAATGCAAGACTTAACCTCCCTAAATTGAAAATTGACATTTAACTTATCAACAAAGTTTAAACAGCCGAATCCCCTCTTGCGCACATGATCAAACCTGACCTTTCCAGTATGTGACCCTGATCTGTGACCCTGACCCTAATCCTGAAGGATTTGGATCAGACCAGGTCGCAGTCAAGCTTAAGTCAAAGATTTCTGGTTTAGGGTGAGGATTAAGAATAAATATGACATTCAGCCCTCAGAGTTAGTTTAAGTCTAAAATAAGATGACACTAATGCAACATCATTGTTCAATTTTAGCATAATTTATGCATAAAAGCAGCATAATCTTTTAGCTTCTTGTAGAGTCTAGATTAATAATGTATGTTTAGCTTCACTGTATATTCATGAGTCACTTTGATATTTTTCCCAAGATAAACAAATCCTTGTCAGTCTCAACCAGGATTTTATTCAGACAAGCTTGACCTTCTCTCACTGGCTGATGACTTGAATCATTGTCCAATTAGAGAGGTCAGTTTAAATTATGCAACAGAGGGAAAGTGGTACTTGCCATTTGTCAGAAGGGGTTATTTCATTAGGAACAGAGCCAGGGTGTCTCTGGCTGGCAGAGTCTGGCACAGCAAAAGACACCTCTGCTGTTACATCCATCATCTGTTGCTATTACAGTATCTATGTGTACATGTGAATGTGAACACCTGTATGTGTGCATGATGTGCAGCCGCCATTATGCCGCCATTGTTTTGTATAATGTCTTAATCCAGAACGCTTTTGTACAGATAATAGTCCATTTTGATACTGGTGATTCAATCAAAATACACTTTACATAACATTTGCTTTTTCAAAAAGTGATTGTCAGATTGGCTGATCACTGCTTATATAATCAAAAGTGTTAATAAAAAATATAAACATATAAAAACGTATTATGCAATAGATTTCTGTTAAAATAGCATGTAAAATTGCCACAGAGAGACAGACAACTTGACAGTTAGAGAAGGAGAGATATATCAACTGAAAGCTAGCTGGGGGAGATAGCCGCGGCTACCGCTAGTTTTAGCTAACGTTAAAGATAAAACTACATTTACTTACTTATTTTTTCTTAGCAGGAATCTGTAATTGAAAATATTCATTTTGCTGAACCAACTTCTTGGTAATTCAGTTTGGTATTAACTAAATGAGGCAGTAGCTAAATCGAATCATGATTGGAAAAAAACAAGCTAAACTCTCGCTAACGATAACTAGCTAGCAAAGAAACAGTAGCCTAACTGCCATCTCAGCTTTTTACTTTAGTGGATTTCATGCAATGTGGTGTAGTTACCTCCTACCTTTAAATCACATGTTTAAATGTATTAAATTGTAGATTCATTTATTATTGATTTCAATATACTGCAAAAATGAATAGCAGACAGGCAGACACAAATCTAAATTTAATCATTTTAAATATAGACTGTAAATAAATTTATAAATAGGTTTTATTTTCATTATGTGAAAGAACACATTTTGTTTGTAGATATTGTTTTCCTCTGAAGATTGTCCAAAAGAAGAGTACATTACCTGCATATTTTAGATCTTATGTAGGTTCCTAAACCTAAACTTTAAACATTTTTTCTCAATTTTACTGCTTTTGTAGTTGCTCTTTGCCTTTGTAGAGCAGCGAAGCACAATATAACCTCAAACAATTTAAATACAACATATAAAAGCTTGATGTGTGATTCATTTCCAGTGAGGTCCCGGCTTTTAACCTTCCCTTGGAGAGCTGAGAAAGACGAATGCCTCAGGGCTACTGTCTAATATTAGAGTCATGTTTGTCGTAATGCTCCTCTTTGGGAAAATCCACTCTGGGCTGATTATCAGTGTGATCCACTCTACTAGACCTGCAGCAGTGAAAGTGCCATTGCCAGTGTCTAAATACCTGCGCCTGTGCCAACATCAACTCTGTGACCTGGTACTGGAGTTCATACGTGAGGATGTTGTTAGTCTTCCATAATCTGTGATGAAGATCTGTTCATACATGTAGTTGAGTAATTGAGATTAATGCCACTGAACTTGTGACACCCCTGAAACCCGTTAACACTCATGTAGACACATATTAACTGCTGTGTGGACATGTGAATGCTAAAGGTCAGTTCTGGCTAAATGTATTCATGGATGCCCATCAGATTGTGCACTGGCAGTAACATATCTGAAATATGGAGGCTGAGATACTCTTTTTTTTTTCTTCATTCAAGAGTTTACAAAAGGGGAAATTAAAATAATGTGTTTGAGGCCAGTAAGACAAATTTCCTCTATCTTGGCCTGTCCTCCAGGAATGTCAGGCAGAACAAGAGGACTGGAGGGATTCAATTATCCTAAATCAGCTGTTACAAAAAAACAAAAAAAACTCCCAGTGTACAAGCTAACATATGCATTTATATCAGTATGTGTATGTGAATGTGTCAATGCTATGGAACCATATTCTTCTAATGTGTTTGTAATGACTTGACCTGCTGTCAATTGGCTTCATGTGTGTTTAATCAAGCCCTAGATCATTGACTAGGTGCACCTGCAGAGTAACCCACATATAGGGCTGCTCATCATGCATGTCTCATTTTGCACTGAGGAAAGTCCAACATGGACTGAAACGTTTGCACTCTTGCACATTTTTTTTTCTTTTTCACTGTCTGTACAGCCCTGTAATGTATCAAAAAGAAATATTTAAAATCCAGACTCCAGTCTGAATCTCTTGTGTTCTCTGTATATAAGTCCTCCTTTGCTGCATTGAAACTTTTTCCCTGACTGCCGCATCAGAGAAGGAGACAAAGGACAGTTTTTTTAAGGTGCAGCTCAACCTCTGTGAACCACAATCAAATACCTACAGTACACATGGTGGGCATTTAACAGGCTGATTCCAGTAGGTCTATGTTAAGACTCAGTAAGTATATCAAACTGCTCAATGCATCAGTGTTAAATAAAAGCTTTACTTAAGTAATATAACGTCTAAAGTTAAGTTTCAGGGGTGTAAATCAGGAAATATTTGATCAAAGAATAAGTAAAGAAGCCTAAGAATCTTAAAAAGTATTGAGGTTGAATTACACAGCCCATAAAGGACTCTTTCCGAACTGTATTTCTGGCAGTTCAGAGAAGGGTTTGGAACAACATTTAGACCTTCATATTGGGGAATACATTTACAGGGAATACATTTAATTTACAGTTAACTGAATAAATGAAATATGAAACATCAAAATAATTAAAGGGGTTGAGGGTGACTTCTAAAGTCTTGGCTACAGCCCTGCTCTTGCTAAGAAATTGCTGCTGTAACCATACGCCTGTCAAGTCAGTAGTTCTCCAGTATTAAAGTGTATCACAGAGGGTTTAATTGTTTCTCATTCATGACGTTGTGCACCAGTGTGTCCCAGTTTGCAAAAACACCAACAGAGGGCAGCATATTGAACTGTCCTGGCAGGAGGCAAAACCTCGACTGTTTGAAGTCAGCAAGGAGGGAAAGTGTGTTCAGGCTCTGCAGACACACAAATAGCTCATTCAGAAATAAACCTCTTATTTCCAAAGCTACTTTTTTCTAAAACTCATGACCCACTCTCTTTTCTAAACACCCGATAAAGGACATATTTTAGGAAAATGTGGAAATCAATTATTTCTGTTGAATAAATGAATTTAGAAATTGTCGGTGGATGGATTATGTGAAGAGAAAATCTGAAAGTACATGCTGAAAGGATGAAGTGAACATAGAGCAATGCATTTCAGTATTTTCTTCTCTCTATACAGTAGATTGCTTATGGAAATCTGGTTAATGATGCACAGATATGAGTGCGTGTGCAATATGAAAAGCATCAGTCCTTTTTTTTCTGCATTTTCTTGCATTTCTCAAAGAGTTGGTAAAAAAAGACCTGTCAGAAAATTAGATGAGAGAGAGTGGGGGAATTACATGTAACAAAGATCCATATATGGACTCAAACTGGAGATATTGTGATTACATTTTTCAATTCAAAATGTATTTGTTGTTTTCATACCAGACATAAATTAATGGAAACCAAATGTTCTCTGTAAAACACACCATGCTTTGATTTGGAAAATGATCGACAATAACATAAGAGTATTTAAACATGCTAAAACCTGCCCTTTTAAATGACTGACTCAGTTAATAGTCAATTCCCTCCTAAAATGCACTCTAAATGCTCAGACTTAAATGGGAAGTGGCTGAAAATGGCTCTGGATGGAGGTAGTTGCAGTGTAAATTATGAGTGCAATATATTCTGTCCTGTGGAGAGCTAATAACCTCAAACTGTGACAACTGTGAGAGTCCTGCCATTCACCTCCTCACAGTCTCTTCCACATTTTGTTCACAGTTCCACACAGAGTTGTATTTATGGGAGAACAGAAGAGGAACAATATACTTTTTGTATACATACATAGAAATGTTCTTTCTGTATAATAAATGTAAACTTCTTCAAGGAATACTACGGTTTATTACAATTTGGGTTTTATTTTTGTTGCTCAGGCTATTGGTTCTATCTGTTATCTGTAAAAATCCATCACAGTTTACCACTTTAAGCTATCCTACTTGCTGTAGTTGTGCACACTTCACGGTTTTCCTGTAAAATGAGGATTAGACACACGTACTTTCAGTATTACCTCCAAAAAAAAGTGAAAGACAAATCACAGTAAGGTATTTTCATAGCAAAGACTTGCACTTAACATTCACATAGCAGGGTTCAATAAATAACCCTAATAATAATCTAGTTATTCAGATTTTTTATCTGTCCACAGAGAGATATACCTTTTCGCTCCATAAACTAATGACAAATAAAGAAAGTCAGTAGATAAAAGATTGTCTTGTTATTTAGGGACAACAACAAAATACAGGGAGGAGGGGAAAAAACAGAGAAAACTAAATAATTAACTTGGCCAAATGCTGTTTTTATCCCAGTTTTTAAGTCAGTTTGGATTTGTCTCACTAAACCATGTACAAAGATCCATGAGCATATTATATAACATATGACAGGTTGACCCTAAACTCACTTACAGGCCTCAAAATCACGTAGAACATTTATCAAGAGACATACAGTATCAGCCTTACAAAGCCTGGATTTCAATAAGCACTCATATGATAATGTTGCAAAAGGACGAATCATATAGGGAGACACTTCAACCTTGCAGGTAGAGAATATCAATCACTGATTAGAGTAAATATTGAAAGATGCTGCAATTCTGAAAAGACAATGATGACATCAAGTCATCCATCAGGGACTTCTCCCCTAAAGAGAAAATGATTGAGTCATCTGCATATGATACATGTGATGTGAATATCAGATTGGGGTAGCTTTAAGATCAGTTTTAAATGACCTATTAAACACATGCAATGAGAGCCTGAAAAAGACTCATGGCTTTGTGAGGAATTATATCCAAAGCTCTCTATAGTTGACAGGTGGAAGTCTAGAGATTAATCGCTCACGTATTTGTTCTCCGTAAGAGGTGCCAGTGTAGATGCCCAGGAGGGTTTCCTCCAGCTGTCTGAGCTGAAGAGGAGTTAAAAGGCTGCGTTCCCATGCTGGTATAAGGAAGATGGAACCGTGACTCCTGGTATCCAGTGAAATGGAGCCTGTTTATCATGTTCCCCATGGGCAGGCTTCATTTCATGTAGTAGGAAGGGAGTAGAGCAGCAGGAAAGACAGTGATAGAGGGTGCGGTGGGAAGGAGTCATGGGGGAGGCAGATGACATAAAGAAATTGAAGGAAAAATGGGTAACAGAGGAGAGGAAGACACAAGAGGGATAGAGGATGAGGAGGAAAAAAAGTAAGGTATGATGATGGAGGGGAGGCAGAGTGAGATGCAGACATATAAGGAGGAAAAATATATGGGGATGAACCTGGAGAAGCAGCGCTGTATAGCAGGGGAAGAAAGAGGGGAAAAGAGTGAGAAGTGGAGAAGGAGGTCAGGTCAACTGACAGCTCATCAGGGATGCATTTCCGTCCCGGCATATTAATCCACACCTGCTTACAGCCCACGGCAGCATGACAGAGGCAGCACAGAAACCATGACTAAATCAGCATCAGCTACACACCAACACATGTATTACTGCGGCGCTGTTGTGGTTTTTGACAGGCTTGACTACAGCAACCATCCAAAAGTCATGAAAACATAGAACAAATTTATGCTCTCATATTTTTACGCCAGTCAAAGCAGACAATGCAGAAGCACATACCTGATCTAAGAATGGCATGAAGGTTATCTGGCATCTTCTTCGTGTGTGTGTGTGTGTGTGTGTTTACTTTGAGATTAAGTGGATCAGACGTTTTTAATCATGTCAGCGTGGCTTTGCTGAGAGTAGAGAGCTCTCGCTTTGTCTGGATATTCTCAGCTTTCTCACTGAATTTGAATTCTGAATGGTGAAATGGCCAACATGGTATTCCTCATTTATGGATATTTTCAAATAAGTAAGAAAACACACGTACCTGTCAGAATACAAAAATAAGGGCGCCTGATATCTTAACCTCTTGCTGAACATTTAGGCTACATACTGATTATCCACCAAGAGACTTGAGCTTTGTGACAAAAAGAGACCTTTTTTAAAATTAGCTTTGGACTAAGTTCACCGTTCATTTTTGGTTGTCACAGCTTCTGGTTTTACTGGTCGATCTATGTAACGACCTGACAGTCATGAGGTTTAGATACTGACCAGAACCACTCAATCAGGCATCACAGAAGGAGTGACATGAAACTTTTCTCATTTCTCATTGGCCTGCATTTGCAATGACAAATCAGTTACCTACTTATCAGTCATAGTCAGAAAAAGCGTTATGGAGGAGCATCAGGGCTGGCCAGTAAAGATTCCAGTGAGGCCGGTAACACCTCCAACCCCCCAGGACACCACCCTGGCCTCACTCTAATCAGGGATGAACCGCACCTCCAAACTGAGACACACAATTTAAGATGGTTTGGCATCTGGTAAGGATGAACTTGGTGATGGATGAATGGATGAATGGATGGGCAGTTGGTAAATAAACCAGATTGCATTTTACTCCAAACACACACTGAGATTTCTTTCTATTACAATGAAGAAAAAGGTGATGATGAAAGTTGGAGGTGGTGGTGTGGTTGCTTGGTGTGTGGTGGGGGTGGGTTGTGGAGTCTCCACAGTCACCACTGTTTGAACTACAGATTTAATGGGGCTGTGAGTCCATGCAGCTGCGCTTGCCTCAATAGACGCAGTATTTTTCATATGATCTCACACTGACAGATATAATTCATGCCTCATTTAATGATTTCCCACGAGTCAGTTCTGTTTCTATGGCATAGCTGCAGGAAAACAGTTAAACATAATTCATTATTTGATTCAGGGCTAAAGAAATGGACTGTATCAGTCAGAAAAGTATCAAACTTACAACTTGCTATTACAGCTGCATCTCCAGTAATATCAGTTATATTTTTCTTGACATAGACGTGTAGTACATACATTTCATTGTGTCATATTATATTATATCAAATGTTAATATTTAGTAGTGGATTTAAAATAATTTAAATAATAATAAACTACAGCTGAAATTAAAAGTTGTATTTTTGCATTTGACAAGTCATATGCAGTCAGAATTATTCTCAAGCAAGCTACCACAAAGATATGAAAAGTTGTGGATTTAAAAAGCTTGATCTATTCTGACCTACAAAGGCAAATAGCAATAAGCTGAAGGTGAGAAAAAGGAGTTCAAAGTTGTTGGTTTTTTTAATAATAACCCTGAAATTAAAAAATGTATTAATTTACACTTCAATATATTTAAATGTATTTAAGTGTAAATAAAAAGTAGCTTAACCACACCAAATTGTAAATTTCAATAAAGTCAGAAGCTGAAATGGCAGTCTAAGCTACGCTAATTGCCTTTTCAACAGAACTATTTTAGCTCATTTTTATTCTATGTAACTGGATTTAGCTGCTGCCTTGTTTATGATGGATAAAAAACTAATATACAAAGATGTTTGTTCAACACAATTGATATATTCCAATTTCAGGAAACAGTTTGGGAGAAAATGTGAGAAATTTAGCTTTAATCAAGGCTAGCTGTGGCTATCTCTTGCTAGCTTTAGCTGGATTTGGCTCTGGTTGCCTTAGCTTTGTAGTTGACTGTTTAGTTGTGTTTTGTTGCATCTGCAGTGCTGTGTGACGGCTTTAGAGCAGACCTATCTGTCCCACTCTGTGCTATTAGAAAGCTGAGAAAGAAACTAAAAGGTTGTTTGTGGTGGATGTTTGACGTTAATATTAGCCTATTCAAGGTAAAGGACTCTTGATCCTGAACTTAAATACCAAACCTGTGTTAAACTGTGTGACATGAGCAGGAAGCTTGTTTTAAAGTGGGAGGGGGTATGTGAGGAGAAAGTTGCTTATTAGAGTGACAAGAAGCTCGGGGGTTTGTAGACGAGGAAAAAAGGCTGAATTAGGTTGTGTCAGGCAAATTTCATGCTAATAGCTTCAGTGACATTTTGTGTTGTTATTGCTTGTGAAAATGGGAAATTACAAACATGCTAGTCAAGTTTCCACCTCAATACACCTTCTCATGTTTAATGTGAAAAGGTTAATAGACAATATGTAAATTATCCCGGAGGTGAGGGAAAACCCTCATTTATATTCTTCTAGGCTCTTGATGAAACAGAAATCCATCTATGTGATGTTTTTATCCATTAAAATATTGCTTTATTATTGAAGAAATTGTACCTCTGACAAAATGGCCCATTGGTGCAGCCAAATAGTTTTGATTTGTGTGTGGCTGCATGCGTTATATCCAGGATTTTAAATGTTTGCATTTAAAACTCCTTTTATACCAAACTAATGTATCACCAGATGCAAATATATTTGAGACCTGGTGCTGGAGAAGGGGAAGGAAGGATATACAGAGAAATAAAAATGACCTCTTGTGTTGAACTGCCATCTTCTCTGTTGTAGCAGTCTCTGCACTCTGCTTTTTAACGAGGACTGAATAAAGTTTAGTGTGCTTGACCTCTGAGCAGGGGCATCTCAAGTTCAGCACAAATGTCAGCCAAGAACAAGACATCCAACTCCCACCAGCTCCTTATTAGACAACAATTTAGTTTTTTCTCTTACTTTTAACTTTGTGTGCCTTGAAAGTCTGGGTAATGGTCAACAGCAGAAATAGTTGCTGAATATTTGCTAAAGTAGCAAATTAAAGTCAGTAAACAGGTGATGTGCAGATTAAATTATGCACATTAGTTTGGGATGTTTTGTTGCTTTAAATAATTTGTCCCTTAAAGAAAAAATACAGTATTTTTAAACCTGGGTTCCACCTGTTTTCGACAGCAACTGCCAGCCAGTTAGTTTGATTAGCCGGCAAGTTGCCCCAGAAGTCGATCCCCATGCAGTTAGCCACAAGAGAGAGCCAAATCCAGAGGGCTAATTTCTGTATTTACTAATGGGAAAAATTGGGAAAGATTTAGTAGGCTTGCACTGCTTCTGCTCTATAGGTTGTTGAATCACATTTCCCGAATCTGTACAACAGTGTTGGTGAGTGCAAAGTTAGCATTACCTGTAGTCAGAATGGACACAATTATGAGGATAAGACCCAAGTTAACAAATAATGGAATAGTTTGACACTTTGGGAAATACGTTTATTCACTTTCTTGCCAAGAATTACGTGAAAAGATTGCTACAACTTAGCTTAGCATAAAGACTGGAAACAGGGGGAAACAGCAAGCCAAATCAGTACCTCTAAAGCTCACTAATAAATGTTATTAAAGAAGGCCAGGCTAGTTGTTTCCTCCTGTTTCCAGTCTTTATGCTAAGCTAGGCTAATCACCTCCCACCTCCAGCTCCAGTGGGAGAGTGGTATCTCCTCATCTAACTCTCTGAACGAGAGTGAATAAGCATACTTCCCAAAATGTTCAACTCTTCCTTTAAATATGTTCATTGAGAGCCCTCAGTAATGTATGCATTTTGATATGAAAAATTTAAATGAATCTTTCACTAGAAGGGCAACGTCCCCTAGAGTATACATATATTGCACCCAGAGTAACAAAGATACAGTATATGTTTGTATATTTGACCATGTTATGCGGTATATTTGGCACTGTACGTGTTAGCATCTCCACCATCAAAAAACTGATATTTCCTGCAGCTGGCAAAGGATTTCTGATTCTTCATGCACTTCATCTCTGTTAGGTGAAAACATTGTATCTCCAAAATGTCAGCTGTTGAGGAAATAGTGTAAGAAACTCAGTTCTTAAACCCCATCAAAAGTGATCTGGTCAACTGAGATCAGATCAGTTTTAATGGGGTTTGAGAAATGAAAGAGATCCAATTTTCTCAGCCCACAGAGGACCATTTAACCTGTCGATTCATGAGTAAACACAAATGTAATCTGAGATTTTTGCACGAGTAATATGCAGGTAAACAGAGGACACCCTTCTTACACTTATCTTTCTCTCACTGGTAATTGATCGCCCATTACCAGTGATGCACACACAGTGTAGATGGATGGGTCATATAACAACCGAATCCTCAGCGGTATGCACACGGCCTCTACCACCACTACATGTACAGTAACTACCCAATTTGGTGATATATTGCTTGTCAGGCCAGAGTGGATGTTAAGTGTGATAGATTCACCAAGCCCCAGCTAGTGACGGTCCCCACAGCCAGTCAATCTGATCACCAGTGTGGTGAGATTATTTTACTCAGTTGTTGTGATTTTAAAGGCAGCCAAATACAGCGTGTCTTCTAATTTGGACTGCAGGAGAATCCCGTGATATGATTCAGAATGGGAGAGAAACATATTATCACACATAGGTGAGCTGGAGGAGAAGCTAATGCAAAGTGCTGTGAGCCTTTAAACTAACCCACTTTGTGGAAAGGAGGAGAAACTGCTCGTGGCAATGGATCCGCTGTGAAGCACGGAAAGAACACGCATGAAGGCTGTGATTTAACACACAGGCGTTCACAATAACACATAGTGCGCACTTCTCAGGGAAGCCTTCATCCACACAAGAGCTGAGGTGTGTTTAGTGTTTGTGGACATAAATAAGGTAGTGAATTGCTTCACATTTGACTCCACTGTCCAATTTTAGCTCCATATTATCTTGTTATCACCAGGTATTGATGAAAGTAGAACATAGATTTACGGTTCTGCCAATAGATATTGATTGCAATTATTTTTACATGATGAATTTCCACACCATATAGGCTGTTGTGTCTGTGCAATTAGCATGCCTACAATCCATGCAGGTATTCCCGAGAGACCTAACAATATTAATAGTAGTTCAGTGGTCAGCATTTGAAAAGCACACATTATATGCAAAACTATATAGTATGTGAGTGGATAAATCACAAAAGGTACATTTTTACAGGTAAACCACACTGGCATATTGTTTCATACCAACAAACTTTTAAGAGTAGATGTAAATGATAAAAAGCCACACCTTGTCGCAACAGCCCATGTGCTGCATATAACAGGATTTCTTACAAAATGGTAACTATCTGCATCTGAATAAGGATGGCTGAAAACTAATATCAGAATCCTCTAATTGTTATTCACCCTCAATCTTCTTACCATCCCATGTTGCCTAATAGATGACTTGCTGACTCGTTTTCCTTCCTGTCAAGGTCAATTGTTATTACCTTGGTAAGGTAATTTATTAATAGCAGATGGGCCCTTGTGCCTCCATTTTTCAGGTGATGAATGCCGCGAACCTTCTTCGACCAGAAAGGGTGAAACAATAAAGCTGTTACTAAACTACATTCAGCGAAAGAATATTTTATAGGTTCATTATCCATGTGTTCAGCCTCACTAGCTGTTACATCAGCAACGTCCTTCACTCCACAGCAGAACAGTGGCAAACCAGTAATGCAGTACATTCAGCTAATAGAAAAAAGAAAGTGGGTTGTATAATTAATGTATTTGTTTGCCCGATGCAATCATCCCGTGTCAACAAAATGATAATGTGTACTGCTCTGCAGCTGGAGGTACGGCAGTGTTACCTGCATGAGCCATGCAATACTTCTTTGGATACACAAAATCATAAACCCTGTTTGTTAAACATCAACAATCTCTCCGCATGAAATATTTATCTGATCCATTATGGATCAACCCTGCTCTATATCATCCTCTGCATGCATTCAGAAGGACTGTGTGACATCTACAGTATGAGTGCTCTCCTGTATGTGTAAAGACATGGAATCAAATATTCAATCTCCCAATTTAAAGGGGAACACACATCAAAGTCTGTTTACAGGTCTTACTGCTGCATATGCGAAAAAAAAGTTTTATATAAGGCCTTTTGTAGCTTTAGAATAGACACTAATCTCTACATTGTACCCATTTTTCTCTTTTAAAAAATCATGCAAAAAATATAAAAAAGTCCGTTCTTTAGACCATCATGTATTATGAGTCTGTGAGCCTGTTCTTTGTTCAGGTGGATGTTTGCCTGACGAAGACCTTGTAGGTCAAAACATTGGATAAATATTTTGGGAGCTTGAAACTTTCAGTGTGCAGACAACCTCTCCTTTTCCTTTTGTTTGCTGTTTTTTATTTTTTATTTTGTCCTGCACCTGGATGTGCACTCTATCTTCTTTGAATTGGGGGCGGGGGGGCCTCTTATGAAGGTCAACCACAGCCGTAAATCGGGTACAAGTCTTGTTCAGAGACTCTGTTGATTCACTTTTGTCTTTTGAGCCTCGGGTGACCATAATTCAAAGTGTTTATGTGTTTAATTTTCAATAATACACCTTTCTCTAGGCTGATAATCAAACATAAAGTATTACCACCAAACTTTATCATCATGTTTTGTTTATATACTTTATAGTGGATGAACCTGTAACTCACTTTAGGAAAAAGGACTTGCTATTGCTCATTGTCCAATGGAAGTCTCTCTGTTTATTTCCAAGAAGATACATGTATATATTATATATCATAAGATGTACATGCTGTCACTCAGTCTTTCAACCCACTGTAATTGCCACAGAAAATCCTGGAAATGCTGTGCTATGAATGTTTGCCTGCTCAGGTGCACTCATCTTCCATGCATGATGAGCCATATGAAAATTCATATATGGAAAGTCAAAGGGTGTGCGTGTGTGTGTTGACAATACGTGTGGGCCTTTCTGTGTGTGTGAAGTACACTAGAAGAGCATCGCCCACCGTCCCCCTCATGACTTATTGAACCGTGACAGCCATCGACTACACAGATCGTGTCCTCCTCTGCCTTGCAGGAAGGCGGCAGAGAGGCGGAAAGGGCAGGAAGAACGGTGGAGAGCTCAAACCTTAGTGAGAATCTCAGCCACAACAGAATCCTGTCATTAGAGAGGAACGTCAGGAGGAACTGATGTGAAGTGACGCACATTCATCTAAATTGATCTGTATTGTTTAATGCTCTGCCACGTCTGTAAGTGCCTCGAGAGGACGTTGGATTTCATTTTGACATTGTCGTGATATGCTGGGGCCATTACTCCAGCTCTCTCATTACACTTCAAGGTAACACTTTACAACAGTGATAAAACTACAAGTCGTCTGTCAGAATATCTGTGCTGCTTTTAGACATGTCGACAATAATGAAAGAAAAATAAAACATATTTACTGCTGATTTGGAAGAAGTTTTGACCACAATCTTGATTTAAAAGTGCATTCAAACTCTCACTCGTAGAACAATTTGTGCCAAACAAATACTTTAAAGCCTTTATTGCACAGCATCTCTGAATGTGAACAGATAAATTCCTATAACAACATTCCACATAATGCTGATCAAATCCTCAGCATTATTTTTATAGCTCTGCAGGCCAGGCTCTACTATTCAAATCAGTCTCTGTAGCCATAAGATGGCAAACCATTTCACACATGAACATAACATACTGTAGATACAGATTTAATGTAGCAGCAAACAGACCCACACACACAGTAAAACAAAGTGGTGTTTGTTCTGCAAAATTGAACTTATGATCAGCTTTCAGCTCTGCTGGGTAAATATCAGCTACAGTTTCTTTGTTTGACACTGATATGAATCTTTTTCTTTTTCTTTTTCATTGTGCCTTTCTAAATAAAAGATAATTATACAGGGTAGCAGCAAGCAGGCCATAATAAAAATATATACCACTGTCATCATTTATCAGAATACATATTGTCATTAATTGATCTCTGAGCTTTAAAAATAAAACTAGAGTATTTGTACACATGATGCAAAAGGGATCCTGGGTAGCCAGATTTTTATATTTTTGACTAATCTGTCAGATGTTTATGATCTCTGCTGCTTACTGGCATTAATGGGTCAGTCGTCGCATGAGAATAACACGCTGTGCATTGCTTTAATATACCGTACCATCCAAAGAGGAATCCATACAGAATACTAACAGCCCTTCACTGAATTTCTCCTACAACAAGGCAAATTTGCCACTTATGAGGAGCTTATATGACAAGTTTAATTAGTGATTTTGTGAGGTGCATGCGTAAAGTTGGTTTTCTCCACCACGTCACTCTGCAAAAATGTCTATCTTCAAAAGTAATTTAGCTTTATATTCAATTTTGAATCTCGTTTTATAATTAAAACAAGTTTTGGTCTGAGCTTTAAATTGATGGAAATTATGTGGAACAATTTCACACCAGATATTTGTTTAATAAAAACTGGCATTTTAAATCTCCATTCTAGACCGAATGACTAAAGATTAATGTTTTTTCTGCATGCATGCACCACTTAATTATGCACCCGAAGTTGTTATTCATGCCATTCTTACTATTCTATATTCTCATACATTTTTATAACTTGATATCCAAAAATAAATACATAAATAAATCGCATTGGAGACTGAAAGAGCATGAATTCCTTCACGGCCTGCAGCATCTGAAGCGCACAAGTTTATGGAAAGCTTTCTTGAAGTCCTCATTGGACATGGTGTATATGATCGGGTTGATGAGGGAGTTCAGATATCCCAGCCAGGTGAAAAAGTCAAATAACTCGGGGTTAAAACATGTCTCACATGTGGCCACCACCAGTGTGTAAATGAAAAACGGCAGCCAGCAAACAATATAAGCGCCGAGGATTATCCCCAAAGTCTTTGTCGCTTTTCTCTCTCTGGCTGCTGAAATACGCTTTTTCTCCAAAAGCGCGTCCGACACCGTCACTTTCACCTGGTTCTCGCTTGTTGAAGACCCGGTGTCGCTAGACGGAGTGTCGTGTCTCCCGCACTGCAGAGAGGTTGTGGACGCCACTGATCCAGGGGAGTTTGTGACCAGGTGCGCCGAGGTGAGTCTCTTCCCCACCTTCTTGGGGGACTGCTTCAGGATCCGTTTCCGAGCCTCGACGTATATCCGTCCGTAGAGGACTATAAGCAGCAAGGTGGGGATGTAGAAAGCCCCAAAGGTGGAGTAGATGGTGTAGAAAATATGATCCGTGTTGACGCTGCAGCTGGTCAGCTCCTCCGCCTTCACCTGCCTCCAGAAGAGAGGCGGCAGGGAGATGGAGATGGCGATGACCCAGGCTGTGGCCACCATCCCGGCCGCGCGTCCAGGCGTGCGCTTTTTGGAGTACTCCACAGCGTCCGTGATGGCCCAGTACCTATCCAAAGCGATTACGCACAGGTGGAGGATAGACGCTGTGCAACACGTGATGTCCGATGAGAGCCAGATGTCGCACACGATTTGCCCCAGCGTCCAGGTGTGGATGACCGTGTACAGGACGCAGATGGGCATCACCAGAATGGACACCAGCAGGTCGGTGATGGCCAGAGAGGCGATCAGAAAGTTCGCAGGAGTTTGCAGTTTCTTTGACTGGGAGATTGTTGCGATGACGAACGCGTTGGATAAAGTGGTGGCGAGTGTGATAACGGAGAGGATCACCGCCAGACTGATTTGATAGGCGAGACTCTCTGCGCTGACATCCACAGTGGGTGAATCTGTAACAAAACTGTCGTTTGTGGTATTCACCGGCTGCGTTGGCTCGACTTGACCGGAGCGCTCCATAACTTTTAGTCAGTTTTTGTCATATTTTATGTCACCCTCGGAGATGTCTGGCATTTAAGGTGCCCTTTCTCTTGATGGACGTCGCTTTATCCGTGCCATCCGGTCAGATAAATGGCACAACCAGTCTGAAATATAAAAATGGATTCCTTCCTTCCTTCCTTCCTCATTTTCTTCTCTTACAACAGGTTTTAATGTGCAGATGCCAAATTGTGGAAGCAAATATCCATTCCCCGCTGTTCACACTTTTCCATTTTGTAGCCATAAAAGAAAACTTCTTAACTGTTGTACACAATATAAGACAGAAAGGGTTTGTGTGTAAATGATGAGCAGAGCGTCCTGATGTCCCAACATCTGGGAAGATGTCACAGATAATCCGCATGTAGGGCAGAAGTTCTCCAGAGCTGTGTCTCCTCAGGCCCCCTGTGGTTGAATGGTGAGCCAACCCAAAGTCTCACTTTTATACAGACTCTGACATCAAACAAGCACCACTGATCACAGCCTTGTTTTTTTTTCTCTCTCTCGATGAAGAGTAGGCTATCTGCTGGGTCATAGTGCCCAGTGTTTCTCATTTGTCACATATTATATGCACCTTTAAATATTGTGATTTGAATTGGGGAAACAAATACCTTCTTTTATATCACAGAAGGCAAAATCTCCTGCTGTCACTGGTATTATCATACTGGTACCACTTTTTAATAAGTCACCATTTATAAAGGTAAACCCTTTACAAATCCCAAGGTTGATCTTCTTATTAATATTAATCTTAATATACCTGCACTATAAAGGATTTGTAAATGATTAATGAAGCCATTGCATACAACTTATAAACCCTCTATAATGGGTGGCTCATTAGAAAGTGGTACCACTATACCTCACACCTTAACATTATAGCATAGGAGTTGACGCACATTGAATCCTGCTATTTCTGGCACTTCTGATGTGTGAAAACGGCCGTCATTGATATTGACGCTGTGAACCCCTCAGTGTATGATGTCAGTGTATGATGTCAGTGTATGATGTCAGTTCTGAAGTTCACTCATTGTCTTCTCTGAGGCTGCAGTGGGCCAATAATCTATTCAAGAGCCTGATGATATTTCTAAAATGAATTTTTAGTCTGGTCAGGAAATATATAAATTATGCAATCAGGCTCTGAACCCCCCCCCCCACACACTCACACACACACTCACACACACACACACACAGCTGGACAATGTCCATTTTCCAAACTGAGGGACTGAAATGACTCCGACTAATGAATCTGCTGTTATATATTCTTTTCTCATCTCAAGCGGCTGTAGCAATCATATCTCCCCTTCTACTTTTATTCATTCCCTCATCAGAAACTTTTAATTGAAATTGACTTGTCACTTACGCTCAGTATTCTTCACAATCGCACTTGTCCACCACTGTGGTGCTCGGCTGGTTTTTCTAACAACTGAAAATTATAGTTTTAGAAGTTTTAAGCCAATATTTTAGAAAATACCTCATCCACACATGTAGGCCTTGACCTCTCGTTGTAAAACCCCATCTTACTTAGGTTGTAAAGTGATGTTAGTAGCTTTGTGTAGAATCGAACAAAAGTTATAATTCGGTGTAATCATATGAGTGACCATGATCTAATGCAACAATAGTGTTGTCATTGGGAAACAACTGCATGTGTTTCAGATATACTGCAGATTGTTCAGAACATTTATTACCATGTTGATCTGTATTGAAGCTACTAGGAGGCAGGAAAGTGCACAACACAGAATTCAAATACTCATTTACTGTCTGAAAGTCTAAACAATGTGCAAGAAAACAAAACTGGGGCACAATTGACAATTTAGGATTTTTCAGCAGTATTCAGTTTATAAGGACAACAACTACTGCTGAATCAGGACCACAGACAGCTCTTACTCCCTCATCTGCATTCTCAAGTAACACACTCAAGTAAACATGTAAGGACATGGTACATTTTACTTCATTTGGAAAACTTTAAGCTTTAAGTTTTGGTTACCTACTGATTTTAAAGAGGAATTGTGTTTTGATAATTATTTATGGAGACTTTCCAGAACAGCAGCTGACCAAACTTCATATCATAACCAGTCATATCATAGCCACATGAGTCTTGTGTAGCCATGTGGATTTATTTGGCCATACAGAAGGAATTTGTCACAAATCGTTAGGTCAATAGGCTGTCCTCAGGTCAGTAGGTCCTGTCCTCAGGTCAGTAGGTCATGCTCTTGAGGTCTTCCACTCAACCACGTGTCCACACTGATAGAACAAAACAAAAATCCTTGGGCATGTTTTTTTCTTTTACAAAGTCAACACTATATGATCACTGTTATTCTCCTGTACTTTAAATACTAACTTGTGCGACTGTCATGATCTTCATCTTATGATGATGATGCATTTTGTAAGCAATGGTCAAGGTGTTGTGTTCTACATGGGGATAGGTCAGTGTAGATGTCTGCTCTAATCCCACTTCACTTTGATTTTGTAAGAGATTGTGATCTCTGGTGCATAAAAAAGCAGCGAAATACTATGATACAGTGACTTAAACAATTTTAGAACACATTAACTGAAAATAACAAACCACAGGTTGTTGTTTTTTTATGGAGTTTTTGTTTGTTTGTTTTGGGGGTTTTTTTTGCATTTTTTGACGAAATGGCTCAGTAAGATCCATGAATATGAATATATTTTTTCTTCCACCCAAAGGTCCCAAAAGTTGATTTCAGTGATTTCTTACTCTTTGCTGGCAGGGTAGTAACCAAGTACAGAGGTCACAAGAAAAACCTTGACCAGACACCAAATCTAAAGTCTCTAAAATGAATCATTTTGATTTTTTAAATTTGATTTATTTTGTGAATTGTTTAATTACATTGTCTGTAACTTTTATCTTCAACATAAACATCTAGATGTGTTTTAAAGCCTTCTACACACTACCAGGAATAAAAGTCTTCTTATTTTCTGTCTAAAAGTAGTTTAAATTTAAATCATCATCAAAAAAGAAAAAAAAAGAAAATGCTGGAATATGCCCTGTAAAATAGTTAGTTTTTAATCATAAATTAAAAAAAAAAATGCTTCCCCCATATTGTAATAGATACAGATTGTTCTTTGTTCCATCTGCTATTGGTTTTTTGAACACATTATAACCCCGGATGTCGTCGTGTCTCTCTTTCCTTTTTTCTTTTTTTCCATGATTCTTGGTGTCAGTATAGGAGATATGGATCTTGTGATGTGTTTGCGTATAATGCATTGTATGTATTTGTGTTGGACTACTGTCTGTGAAGCAAACTGCCCCTCGGGGACATTAAAGTTTCTCTTTACTCTACTCTAAAACCTCAAATTCACATAAAGGACATGATCTCAGTGTCCTTACTGATAGCTACGGCCCTGCTTGCTGGTCATCTGTTAAATTGACCTTTTGTGATGTTCATGAAAAAACTTCAGACAAGCCGATTAAACTAGCAAGAGCGTTTGTGTCAAACAGTTGAGCGTCATTTAGAGTTTGATGTAGCATGAAGGTATCTCACTGAGTTGCAAATTAACGACGCAGTCATCTGAACTCCCTGGAGTTTTAACAAATAATCTATGGCAGGAAAAAAAAGAGAGCAGACCATCAAAGTCTCTCAAAGACATGTGCAACTGGGTGGAGTGTTTCCACAGAGGGTGACTGTAGTTGCAGCGCCCCTGAGAATAACAGTATCAAAGATTTTTTTTTCATTGAATGCAGATAATTGTGTTTTGCAAGCACCTGTGCCTGTGCATTAAGGTGAATTTCAATCTTCAGTTTATACCTGCAGTTATGCATAAAGAGACATTTACAAGAAAAAAAAAGGCATTTCACGTCTTAATGAGCAAGAGATGTCAGGTCGCTGATACTTTTCTGGGGAGAGTGAACACTACAGAGTGTGGTGATGTCTTTTTTATTGACTCAAACACTAAAAGAATCCATAAGGCATACATAAATACCTTTGACACCATTGAAAATCACATTAGCAATGTGCTTTTTCCCCAATCCTGGATTATTGCATTTGGTGTTGAATTCTTTTTGGGCAGACTGCATCTGTTGCAAAAAGCCATCATTAACTTTGCTGTAAAACACATGTTGGTAAAGTCATATATTCTCAGTGATTTCTATGAATTCCCCTGCAGACAGTGACAAACAACATTCATTCTTGTGTATCCGAGCTCAGCAGAGAGTATCGTCATGCAGGGCTCAGTGAAACAGACCCTCCTGTGAGTTCATGATTGCACTGACCATGACTGTCTGGCGCTGCTAATGCACGGGGACTGGGCACAACGCAGCCACCATTACCACCGTTTACACAAAAACACATGCTCTTTTTCTGTTTCCACACCTTCTCTTTCACTCACAAACATGCAGAAAAACACGCGACAACAGGCTAAGGTGAGCCTGGATCAACATATCATCCATCCTGCTCTAGACCCAGTTATTTATTAGGTGCTGTGAGCCATGGTTGCAAACTCAGACTTTGAGATTTGCAGGGAAACTCGCAAGCAGAAAGAAGTTAAATTAGGGGAAAACACACAGAACACTTACGGATATCATGAAATGCTGAATCCATTTATGTTATCCAAATGTGATACTTGGTTTTGTTTCCTAGTTGTAGTTTTCTGTATGAAACGGCTTCAGTGTGAGTGACCCAGTTCAATGGCAGCAGCAGCAGCACAGGGCAATTTCTGTGACTGTTTCTGTTATCCCCCCTCATCTCTAAACACACTGCAGCACAGCACAGTAGCCGGCTCCATCACACTGGCCCTGAAAGTCCTATTTTTAGTCAGGTAATAAGGTATCCAGCAAGCCTTAAAGTCGATACATTATACCACACACGAGCACATTATTTTTTTAAAACCTTTTTCTTCACAATGTGAGGAATATGACATAAATGTGTACCCAAAGAGTCCCCAGATAGTGTAGTGTAAAATGTGAGTGAAATCTTCTGTTCATAGAAAGTTCAATAACTTGACATAAATTAGAAATGATAATTAGAGTTTTCATCAGGTTACTTGTATTTTAATTCATCCTCTTGAGTTGATTGAAATGATTCATTATTAATCAAAACTGTATTTCAGTTGTCTCTGTAAAGTTTTCATCTTAAATACTAGATGTGGGGAAAATGGCAGGGAAAAGGCCGTGTGGATTCTGGCACGAGTTCATCATTGTTCAAATGTGTTTTTAGAAAGCTGTGTTGTGACGAAGCCTGAGTAGGTCGGTTAGTAAACGGTTCAAGTTCTTGCCAAGAAACTTCCACAGGAGAATAGTTGGCATGGAATATCAGCTGTAGTAGGTCTGCAGTAACAACATGTCTGAGATTTGTAAAGTACATTGTGTTCCAGGTTGAAACATTCATGCAGGATTTCTCCAAAACAAGTTCTGCATTAAAAAGAGAACTGAGCAACATTAGCACTTATTTGGACTTGTGTTTCTGTCCACCTGGAGAATATAATATTCCCCCTCCTTTTAGCTCTGTTTTGGTCTCCACCAACTCCTGAGAGAAATATCAGAATTTTTAGCTGCTAAATGCTCCACTATGTTCACCACCTAGGCGCAAGTTTTGTCTGTCTGACATTTGGTGCTGGGCAGGTAGCGTACAGTGGGTTTATTGTAGCTTTTTTACAGCGTTTTTGCTGAAAACAGCTGCCTGCTACATCAGTAAATCATATTAAAGATTAGAGAGAAAGGTTAGAGTGAACCAAAACAATACACTTTTACACTTTCTTCTTATCAAGAGCACTTTTAACACATTTTTTTGGGGTGCCCTTTTAGTTATTGTGATCATCTATTTCTGTCCTTGATAACTGACAGCTGTAGAGACTGAGAGCAAATAGGGCAAGCCCAAATCAGGGCAGATCCCCTGTTGTTATGAGACTCTCCCTCTCCACCTACCCAAAATTCCTTCTTATCCGTGTGTTTACGAGATGAGGCACGGGAGAAATGACCAAGCTGAGCAGCTAGGTCAGCCATGTTTGGAACCTGGATCCTGAAAGTGTCTCATGTGTCCAGCTGTGTAGCTGCAGAAAGTCTGCATTTAAACAGAGACAGAGCACTGAGTTTGTTTATACAGAATCAGTTTCATGTTCGTCATAGTAAGAGCTGAAGAGGCTGCATATCAAAACACTGCTTCTTTTCACTTCACTGACATCATGTCAAACATCCCTCCATCGGGCAATTTCTCATAGAATTTCGAATTAAAAGAAGAATTAAAAGAATTTCTCAAGGACTATTTCGAGGTACTTGTGCGTATTTCCATTTCATGCTACCTCATACTTTTACTCCACCACATTTCAGAGAAAAATATTGAACGTTTTACTTCATTACATTTGTCCGACCGCTGTAGTTACTTTTTAGGTTAAGATTTTACATCCAAATCATATAATGAACTTATAAAATATAATATATTGTCTCTGACCGAAATGATGCCGGTCGGGTTGCATTGTGGGTAATGTAGGCGCCAGTTTAGACAAGGAAAAGGAACGCATGGAACAAAAAGGACGATATTTGTTTCTGCTGCATTGATTTTGATGCTTTGTTTTTTTAAACTGTCCATCTTGAGTTTGACAATGTTACAATGCTAAATCGGTGGAGTACTCCTTTAAAATGCTGCTTACAAATTGATGCATTGTAATGATAATCCAATAATACACTACTACTCTATACTTAAATACATTTTGCTGTTAATACTTCTGTACTAAGTGAAATTGTAATGCATCACTTTTACTAGTATTTTTACAGTATAGTGTGGTACTGCTACTTTTAGCAGTGCAGGATCTGAATACTTCACCGTGTATAATCTGAAGGCTGCATTAAAGTACAATGAGAGAATCAAATATAGGACACATGTTGAGTTGCAGAACCCGTCCCACTGCAGTGTGCCCCAGCCTGGTCTGATGGCATATGGTGCCTTCTGCTCCGCCTGTCAGCCCTCAAAGGCCTCCAGCTAAAAATGTATTGGGAGAGATTCGGGCTTCTATTTACAAGTGGGGGCTTTTCGGGTTCTAACTTTCCAAATCTGATGATCGTATGAAGGAGCTGCTGCCACCATGTAGGGGACAGTGCCACTTTTTGGAGGTCTTGTGCCCCATTTTTTGGAGACCCTCGCTGTGAATATTGCGTGGGTCACTCAAGTAAAAGGGCTGCTCGCTTGCACAGCTTTTCAGCACACAGCTACAAGGAAGGAGAGGGGAGGAAGTGTGTACTAAATGCACTGTATAGGGCAGAACTGTATTCCCTGGAGGAAGACATGTGACGGGAAATGAGCTAAGTGGGGATGATGACTGCTGATTGATAACAGGCCTCTGTTACTGCGGTCAGACTGAGTTTGGCTTGAGTGGAAGAGTCCATTTAGAGACTGAATGGTCAGATGGGAAACTGACTGTAGGCAGTTAGGCGCTTTATCAGCACTTTTGAGAGCTGGAACTGGTCCACACTTTGAGGAGGAAAAAGCAAGCATGGAATTGATTTATTAAGCCCAGGCAATGATGCTGCAGTGATACCATTGTGTCAGTCACTGAGGTTTTGTTGCATAATGCATATCATTCTCTCTCTAAGTATTCACAGCATGCAACTACAGTATCACAGATGGCCTCATTTTAACAATTAAAGGAAGATTACCCGGCGGTATAGATTGCAAACATTGTAACTGACATGCTGTGCTCTGAGATAGAAGAGGACGTGATTATGTGAGCGTATAAGATGAGACTTGATTTACTGCCTCCTGGAGGTATAAGCTGTCTGATTTTTGTGTATGTCTGCTTACGTGCTGCATGTGTGAGGTTAGTGCGCTGAAAGAGACAGAGGGTGATAGCGAGAGGAGGTGGCCGGCCTAATCTTCTGTGGGCAGACAAGCGCTAATAGCACACATCAGTGCTGGTGTGGGTGAAGGCTCGTGGAGTGTGAAAAGGAGAGGCTATTGATCAGGACGGGCACGGGGTTGAAGTTGGGAACAAGCATCACTGAAATTCATCACGGTGTCAGCAATATCTGGAAATCAAGGCTGTGGGTGATCCTGGAGAAACATTATATCGTTATGTATGTAATGTAAATGTTCGAAATGCCGGGTTGCAGTCGCAGCTGCTGCTTCATTTCAAGAACGGCGTGTGAGAGAGCGCAAGAACAGATGATTTATTGGGTAAACACTCCTCACCTCACTACCCACGAAGACTCGCTTCTATCAGGGGTAGCAGAAAGTTAACCCACTTTATCGCAGCTGCGTTTGCTCCAAGTTTCCTCGACATAAAAGATTATGTTATCACAGCGAGCCTCTGTACAATAAAGTGCTTTTAGCCCCCCAAAGGAGCACTAACAGGAAAAAGCAGAGGGCATTCAGTGTTCCTCAAAGGCTGGAGAAACCCAATATCACTGTGTGTGTGCTTCACAAGTACAACGCCATCTGTCTAACTGTGTCAACTCCTGTGTCAGGCTGCACCAGATGCAACCTTTAGCAGTTTTGTGGACTGTTTTACACCAAACACTGCGAGCTATTCCAGGTCAAGGCTACCCACTTAGTGAGCTGCTGGCTTCCTGATGGTGGCACAGGCCAAACTGAATTTAGCACTGTGGAGATTCCTGTCTGTGTTCACATGAAAGACTGTAAAGGTGATTCAGTGTGCTGTTTGATCCAGTTGATCTGCACTTAGTGGTGGAAAGTAACTTTCTGACTCAAGTACTGCACACTTTTGAGGTACTTGCACTTCATTTGATTACTTCCAGTTAAAAAGTATAATGCTCAGAGTACATATGTCCCAATAAAAATAGGATAAAATAACACAATAGATAGATTGAATGCTAAAAAAAAAACTAAAAAAAAGAAAACATGTGCTAGGCTTCAGCCAGCAGTGGAAAGCAGGGACAGTTAGATTCCTGGTGGGAGGTGGCAGAGTTCAGTAGACAAATGGCCTCAGGTATGAATGTTGCCATTTTCCTATTTATTTTCCAACTGGGGCAGCACAGATGTCGACCAGATGGGAGACAATGTAACAAGATGTGTGTGGGGTCATAAAGGATTTTACTGGCCTTCTGAAGAGTGCGTTGCTCGTATATGTTGGCCAGACACCTTAAAGGCAGACCCATGATCTTGGAACATGTACTGTATGTTCTGGATGGTGAGAAACTGGTACCAACAAATCACTGAAAAGGTGATAATACTCTCTATGAAGCTGTTGTAAAAAAAAAAAGTTACATGATGTGGGGACCCGACTGACGCAAAATGAGTTAAACTTCTTCAGAAAGTACTGACACTGCTGACGCTTTCGAACTGTGTCATCTGTATTACTGTCAGATTTCAGATGCTGATCGAAAAAATGTATCTAGGTACTTATATTTTTCCTCTACTGCAACTGACTGGACGTGGATAACTGCAGGCCCGATAATGTGCTGTTTCCAGGAAAAAGTTAATCTTTATAATAAAGGGAGATTTCAAAATATTTGAAGGCTTCAAATCTTACATATTCCTCTATAACTTCTTAAGGCATTGTTTATTAAGAGTTTTAAAAAAAGACAAAGGCCAATAATATTTGTTAATGAATTAAAGCACAAACCTTGATGCACGCCACTTTTGATCATGCTCGGGTTTTTCTATTATTGAGTTATGTCCAGTTTTCATCGCTCACTGGGTTCTTTCATGCTGTACTGTCGTGTCAGGTTTTATTGATGTTGATTTCACTTCCTGAGCACTGAGATCTGTCTGTTTTTGTTTCTCACTCTGTTTTTCACTCTCTTATTTTTAAGATATTTTCAGTCTGCACTTGTACAGCAGTTTAAGGGAAACTGAAATGAAACAACGGGTAAAATGTGTTTTAGTTACTTTGTTAGTTTTCCTATGTGCAGAATATCTTAAGGCTGACACAAATAAGAGTCTTTGAAGGCCAATCTCACCTATTCTTTCCACATTTTTTGTTGATTTCTTCAGTGACATTAAATCCTTGTTAGGCTTCCTTATACCATTCACTATGATGAGTTCACAGCGGTGGTATCAAAGAGGATTTTCCAACCGTTATTGAATTAGTGGCCTACTATTAGGTTATATATCTTTCAAGGTATTTCATTTATGAGGGAAACATATCTGGGAGCTTCTGTTTGAGTAACCTTCGATTAACTTTTAGTGTTTTAGTCCCAGTCTCTCCACTAAGGGGTGCTGCTGGGTGAGGGGCACAACAGACCGATCAGTGCAGCCTCTTTTACTCCTTACTGATGCTAAGTCAGCATTGAGATAGAAAGTTAATATTTTGACTTAAAATCCAATTTTTGACTTTCTTAGTCAATGTTATTCTTGAATTTAATTTATTTTTCAGGTACCAGGTAAAAACATTCATCTCAAGTAAAGCGAAGAGATGCTGTTGTACCAGATTTAGTTACTTTCCATCTAAAGAGCACATCATGTTTTCAGTATTTTTAGTAGCAGTCGCAATTAAATGTATCATATTAAAACAGACCTATAAAGCTTCAGTAAATGTAGGAAAATAATTTATTAACCATTTATAGTTACAGCTTACATGCCCTTTTATAAAAGGTGCTCTACATTTTCGTGGGAATTATCTAATTATCTGACCTCAGAATCTTCCTCTGTGCTTTAACACACCTACTTCTGAGGAAAAGCCCACGCCTTTTTTATGTGTTATACATTCTTGGCCACTGGTGCGTTTTTACGCACAGCGACACGATGAGCGTCTGCACGTCTAGGTGCGCTCTCTTGACCTCGCTCTGCCTCTTTTTGCTTTTTAAGTGTTCGGGCACAGTGTCGACTTTCGAGGTGACACTGCTTCACACCAACGACAACCATGCACGGATCGAGGAGACCAGCTTGGACTCGGGGAAGTGTCCAGCCGGTGGTCCTTGCTTCGCTGGGGTCGCCAGGAGGTTCACTAAAGTGTCGGAGATCCGTAAAAAGGAGAAGAACGTGTTGTTTCTGGATGCTGGAGACCAGTTTCAGGGAACTGTCTGGTTCAACTACTATAAAGGCGCCGAAGCAGCGCACTTCATGAACAAACTTGGTTATGATGCTATGGTAATTACTCTTTTAATTGTGATTGTTTTAAATATGCGACCACACAACTGAAAATGGTTGGGTTTTTATAGAAAAATTGCTATAATAGTAGAAATGTAGATTTGATGAGTTCATCAGTTAACAAAATCCATGTTCTTTTGTATTTAAGGCTTTTGGAAACCATGAGTTTGACAATGGAGTGGAGGGTCTGATCCAGCCCTTCCTCCAGAATGTAAATTGCTCTGTTGTGAGTGCCAACATAAAACCTGACCAGACTCTGGCCGCAAAACTCAGTGGCTACTACCAGCCCTACACAGTCATAAATGTGGGCTCAGAGAAAGTGGCTGTGGTCGGCTACACCACTGCAGAGACCCCCTTCTTGTCCATGCCAGGTAAAAGCATAAGCTGTTGTTTGATTTATGAAGCTTCTAATGTCCTTACTGGCACATTGTTGCATGCAGCAGTTCATGTGTACAGTGATTAAAGCTGTGTTAGTACAGTACAGACCAGTCACTTGTGATGTGGTTTGTAGTACTTTTACATTTTATTTACACCTTCATGTCATCTGATTGTAATCTGATGTTTTAAGTTTTACTCACCAGTATGAGAGCATTGACTGCTGGAAGTTTGTGGCCATGTAAAATAACACTAGTTTCCATTTTCCCCCTGTGTGTCAGGGCAACACCTAACGTTTGAGGATGAGGTGGAGGCACTTCAGCTTCAGGTCGATAAGCTGGAAACCTTGGGCTATAACAAGATAATCGCCCTGGGCCACTCTGGCTTTGAAGTGGATCAAGACATCGCTAGGCGTGTGAGAGGGGTTGACGTCGTTATTGGAGGACACACCAACACATTCCTCTATACAGGTATTTTTTATCCTATTTCAGTCCATTCAGGTCTATTCTAGTGTCTGAGGTTTACAAAAAAAAACACAACTGTCTTGTATCTTTTAACCGGTATTGGTTTTTATTTCTGTTATCGTTTTTATTAAATTCATCTGCAGAAGTCGGCCTTTTTTTTTTTTTTTTTAGCATTCACACTATGCTCAGATACTTAAACTGTGCTTCACAGATGAAGCTAGAAGAATGAATAGTTTTACTTTCACTGTAACAGGAAGTGAGAAAGAGTGCACTATAAACCTCAAAATGTCTTTCTCTGCAGGAACCCCCCCATCCAGTGAAGTGCCAGCAGGTCCATACCCTTTTATGGTAAGGTCTAACGATGGGAGAAAGGTGCCGGTGGTCCAGGCCTATGCCTTTGGGAAGTACCTTGGATACTTGAAAGTCACCTTTGATGAAGCTGGGAATGTGATAAAAGCAGTTGGAAACCCCATCCTAATGGACAGCAGCATACCTCAAGGTAGACTTCAGTGACTGCCTGAATGTCAGTAATTACACACGGCCCATGTTTGACTTCTCAGTTGTTGTTTCACTGGTTGAGAGGTTGAACCAATTAATTGAACCAAATAAGATTTTATCATTTTAAAATGGCTTGATCTGGCATTAAGTGACTTGAATCACCACGTCTGTCTGCGTGCAACGCTCAAGTAAATAAATAATTAGTGCACAGCTTGGAATCATTTTGGTAATGACTGTGATGTTTACACAGATTTCGAAACAAATGATGTTGAAACAAAAGCTTGGACTTGTGGATTATTTATATTAAAAATAAAAAATACAAATGCATCTAGATTGCTTCTGATCGTGTTCGGACACAGTTTAATGCATGCTCTGTTAAAATGAAAGCAGCACACTAAAAACGCAACATAATCTATTTTCCTTTCTCAAGGGTTCATTCAAAATCCAATAAACTCATGTCTCATGTTTTCATGAATCCTTTCTTTTCACAAGCTTTACTCGTTTTCTAACTCTCTCAGACCCAGATATCCTTGCTGACATTGAGAAGTGGAAGGAAGACTTGGCTCAGTACTCCTCACAATATGTCGGACAAACCTTAGTCTACCTCAATGGGACTTTTGAAGAGTGTCGGTTTCGGGAGTGTAACCTTGGAAACCTGATTTGTGATGCTATGGTAATAATTACAGGCAACGTTTAGTTTATTCATTTATTTACAGTATATTCAGAAAGACTTAGTTGCTCCCTCACTTTGTTGTTCAGTTTATTTACCAATGAAACAAAAGAAAAACACTTTCTTTTTGTCACACATGAACACATGTTCCTCAGCAGAGAACCCCGACTTCACACTGGGTGTCCTGCCTGTGCATGTTCAGTGTTACACATTAGGTGGGAATTTGCAGAATTGAGGGGGCTGCAGGGGGTCTGGAGGAGGCTGACATAAATACCACTTAGCAGATCTTTAGGCAGTCCTCATGACAAAAGGTCTCCACAGTAGAGTTTGATTGTTGTATAACATTTATTTTTTTCCTTTTGCGTTGCCAGATTTATCACAATATAAAGTATTCAAGTGATCTGCAGTGGAACCACGTGGGCATATGTATGCTGAATAGTGGGGCCATACGGACGGCTATAGACGAGCGCTACAAAAATGGTACTTCAGTGGTTTTTCTACATAATAACTGAGCCACTTTGCACTGTCTGCAGTTGTAGTTTCTTTTTAGAATGTAATGCCATTTGCCCTCTTTGCACTTTTAGGTTCCATAACTATGGAGGAGATCCTCACCGTCTTACCATTTGGAGGAACCTTTGACTTGGTCCAGATAAAGGGATCAACGGTGAAAAAGGCATTTGAACACTCCGTTCACAGATATGGAAGCATGTCTGGAGAATTTCTTCAAGTCTCAGGTCTGTCTTCTGGCCCCTGTGCTCCTCTACCATCACTGTTTCATCCGGAGTCTCCTATATTAATATTAACTGTTACCGTCTCTGGTCAGGTTTTGTATTAAAGGAGTAATTCAACATATTGGTAAATACACTCATTCACTTTCTTGCCGGGAGTTGGGTGAGAAGATCTATACCACTCTCATGTCTGCTGTATCAATCTTCTCATCCAACTCTCGACAAGAAAGCGTATTTCCCAAAATGTCACGTTATTCATTTAAATGTTTTACTTGTTACTGATGTAACACTTACATATGCAAACATAACATTTCCTAATTTTCTCTTTGACATTTCCAGGCATTCAGATCGAGTATGACCTCTCCAAACCAGTGAACCAGCGTGTAGTGTCTATGTCCATGCTCTGCACTCAGTGCCGTGTGCCCATGTATGAGCCGTTAGACCTGGAGAAGACGTACACTGTGGTCATGCCTTCGTACATTGTGGGCGGAGGGGATGGCTTTACCATGATCAAGGAGGAGTTACTGAAGCATAACACAGGTGGGCAGCAGAGGCAGTTCAGTGATAGTGTGTGAGATAAGATGAGTGTTTACTTGAAATTAAATGTTCTTTTTGTTTAATTTGATGTATAAAGACAGCCAGAAAGAAGACTTGGTTTAATTTGCTTGTAAGTTTCACTGCTTAATACTCAAAAGAAAAAAAACAGCTAAGCAAAGAGACAATTACCAGCCAATGTTTCTGATTACAATTCCTGGGAGTTGGCAGACTGCTTAAAAGCTTGCTCCAGGTCTCTAATGTTTCAAAGTCCTCCCTCCCCTACTTTTCCTTCCTGTTGGACTGGACCTTCAGTAAGCCCTGGCTTTGATGTTTTTTTTTTTTTATGAGAAATCATTTGAAGGGGCTGGACAGCGTTTTTCATTGATTACATTTATTTAGTCAGTCATTCAGGGTGGTGCTTACTGGAAACCTTTAAATCTCTCTGAATAGACTCTCTGGAAAAATATTTGGAACATAAAGTCAAATTTAAACATCATTGTGAATTATAGATGATGTTTAAACCTTTAGTCATGAGTGGGAAACATTTTAGGGGAGGCATGCGTACCAGATGTGAATCTAGAATGAAATTTTCCCATTTTCAGTTTCCTGTGAACTATCTTAACATATGGAAAAACATACTCTAGCAGCAGAGTCAGATCTTTTTAACCTCTGGTCTTACACCATTTTACTGCAATAAACTGGTTCTCTCGTGGCTCAGATTTCTCATAATTGGCACCTAATGTCATGTTCAAATGTCTAAGCAAAAACTGTGGAAAAGTCAGATTTAAAAGCAGATCAGCAAGAGCACCCAGAAGAAAGAGGGGAAGCGCAAAAAAAGGAAAGGAAGCAATGATGAATGTCAGGATGTTGCCTTGGGAAGAGCACCAAGTTTGAAGCATGCACTGTAGCAATTTCCACTCCAAGTGCGGTTCAACGGATTGCAATGTAGGTCAGTCGCTCTACCACTTTGCTCCAACTATTGGATGGATTACCATGAAATTTGGTACAAACATCATCAGCATGTTAGCAATGTCATTATAGCAAGTTAGCATGCTGATGTTAGCATTAGCTCAAAGCACCGCTGTGCCTAAATACAGCCTCACAGAGCTGTTAGCATGGCTGTAGACCCTTAGTCTTGTTTTTGTGTTTCTTACTTTCTGTGCAATAACTGATAATAATTTAACAATATTTTTTTGCATTGACTTCCCCTCAGTCATTTATACATTTAAATGTCTTTCACTGTATTTCACTCACTTGAAACGAATGCAAGGACATCATGACTGCAGCTGTGCTATAAGCGAGACACTGCAGGGTGCAGTTTATCCATCAGTAACCACATGTCCCTGTCCACTCATTTTAAGAGGGTCACCTAAATACTGTATACTGTTATTATACATTTTGGACTCTTGGGGAACTTATTTAAACTCACCCTGGTGGGAATGATTTATCTAAAGCAGATGCATAGGCAGAAAGGAGAAACTATCATGCAATACCAACCAAATACTAACCAAGCTGTCGTTTTCCTGCCTCTTACAGGTGATATGGACATTTCTGTTTTTTCCAAATACATCTCGGACATGAAGCGTGTGTACCCTGCAGTGGAAGGCCGGATCATGTTCAGGAGCTCAGCCGTCGTTACAGCCCACAGCCTTGGTTTGTTGCTGCTGGGTTTATGTCTGTCCCTGACCCTCTGATTGGCTTTGTGCACTCTGGGAAACTGTGATAAACTGAAAGGCAAGTTTGGCTGCTTGGCAACTCCTCAGGGACTTGGTTAACTGCCTTTCCATCTCGCTGCCACCACAGATAACTAGAAGACAACAGGGTTGCAGGTTCAGCCTCAGGGTAGATCCAATATCCAGGCAGAAACTTATGATTTAAACACCTGATTAAAAGGACTGGGGACAACACGAGTTATAATAAGATCTTACACACAAGTGGGCAAGATGAACAATTTAAATATGAAAACAGTATGTTTTGGATATTTACCAATATTGTTGACTTAAAAGTGCATGTAAGTCATTTTCAGTATGAATGTGCTTTTTCTTGTGAATCTTAAGGAACTGAAGAAGTGCCACATTATGAATGTCTCACATCCTGCATCCGACTTCTTAGCCAGATAATGAACAGAGGGAAAGCTGTCTGGCTGCTATATCGTATGTATGTATGCACCTGAATGTACCTAAACGTACTGTTTGATCTATTGCAGACTGTCTTCCACCTTAAACTCAGGTCCATTTCATTTTCCACCACTTATTCAGATAAAGAACAGAGCACTGTGACTGCAAACCTCATTTTTATAAAGAATTATATTACCCTAGCTATTTGAGTATGTTCATCGAGTGCATCAAGTTACAGACACAAATGTATTGCTACAGCAACATATTGTAGATATGATCTGTAAATAAGCTTTAGTTTTACCTTTTTGAGCCTCTCTCAGTATGCATTAGTTGGCATATTCATCCATGCAGAGAAAAAACACCCAGAGCTGATAAAATCAAATACTTTTATTCAAGATTTGTTGAACACTGTAGTTCTTCTGTTTTTGTCAGTGCATCTGCTTGCTGCCTTTGTTTACTCCAAATTCATCTTTATAAAGTACTTCTGTAAGCCTGTTAGAATAAATTGAAAATGGAAACTCTCTCGTGTATTATCTTTTAACGGATTGAAAAATAAATGCTGATCCTGACAATTCATCAAAATGAGTCATGGATTTTGAAACTGTGACATACTTTTCTTTTGCATAGAACCAATAGTCCTGAAGTTAATGATTATTTCCATTTTTCATCTAATCTTAGTTGACAAGTAGCCATGCTTTTTTTAAATCATTAGTTTAAATTATTATGTATTAAATTATGTTTTTTCATTGTTTCAATTTATAATTTACAAAGAGTTCCCACAGGAATATCTGTGGAGGAGTCCTGTAGGAATTGTACGGAAGCCGTTATCTCGAGATCACAAGTGGATTATTTCGTTATCTCGAGATAACGAGATAATCAACCTTTTATCATGAGAAAAAAGGTTGTTTCCCCTTATTAGCTTAGGCCTACTTATAATGTGTATCAAAGATCAGGAGTGCCATACCAGCATGTATAGATGGCGTCTTGACAACTGTAGCAACTGATTTAAGCAGAAAATGTCAGATCCAAGAGTCCATTATTGATCATGGCAACAGACTCTACTTCGATCAAGGTAGGCAGGCAGAAATTGCATTATGGAGGAGCTGCTGGTGGTGCCTTTGTAGATCCACTGTGATTTGTAAATTATAATGCACATTTAGTGCACTGTCTTACAGTACACTTACTTAATGTGGAAAAACTGAGACATTGTTGAAATTGCACTTGTTTTCTTAAGACATCTCAGTTTTGTAAATGGATGGTTAATTAATTGTGAACGTTTTCAGAATGTACTCGTAATTCTTTACATACAAGAAAGGGAAACATTTGGAGGTATTATTATTTATAGATTATGCAATGGTTTTACTGGTCTGGCCCACTTGAGATCAAATTGGGCTGTATGTGGCCCATGAACTAAAATGAGTTTGACACCCCTGCTATAATGTGAGGTGATGGATTTGTAGCAGTTGAGATATTCACATATGTGGTAATACCACAGTGTGCTCAAATAGGAAAATGTAATTTCATTGAAAGTTTTACTATGGCTACAATCAACTACATATGTCAAACAGATGCACACTACTACACCGTTCACTTTTATCGTTGAGAATAATTACACAAGGACCACCGTTGTGGCATTCATTTACATTATTTATTTTACAAAGTAAAGGACACATACAGCAGCAGAAGCCTCGCATTTCCTTTTCTTGCTGTAGCAGGTATCCAGATCAGATGCTGTACATGTGACGACATGTGATCTACTTGTTAGTTTCAGGAAACCGCACCAACAAGAGTCTCTGCAGTAGTTTAGGATTAGTTTAATGCCTCACCAGCATGTCAGCTCATGTCCATTGAACTAGTTCATTTTACATCCATGGAGCCATCACAGAGGTCTCCTTCTGTACCTGCTGAGAAAACAAAAAACATAGAGTAAGCACAAAAATAGATGTTAGATAGCTCATTTTGTTGCTGATTTACAGTAAGACACATGAAACAAAACATTCTGATGTAAAAACAAAACTCCTCATAGCTTTTCTGGCTAAAACATCCAGAAATCTGAACTTTTCTCACACTCTTCAAGATGGTGATCACTATAGCCAATCTTGGCTCCGACAGCTTATATAACTGCGTAAGAACAACAGGTGATTTTTTTCCACTTCCAGAACATTGAAATGTTAAATTAAGACATTACATAACATAAAAAATAACATAAAATCCGCTACAGGATAACTACAGGCACATAATATAGTCATAAATGCTTTGCCATACCTATTATTAAGCATACTTACTTATTGGAATACTTTATTATTATTATATTATCCTAAAGAAAATACAGTGATTTATAGATTTAACTTTATGCCATGACACGATATCTCCGCATTTACTTTAAGTGATCTCTCATTTGTCAGATCATCATCCTACAGTCGTAGGTTTCATTCGTTATGATACAGATTAATAATTACAATGTTTCTCCCCCTCGCGACCCTGCAAAGGATAAGCCAGTATAGATAATGGATGTATGGATGGATGTTCAGACTCTATATTTCTTTAGAAACCAACGCTAGCATCTGTTTACCTTGTTTAGCTCAGGGAAAAGTTCTTGAATGGTGATGTCCAACAGCACATAGGTCAGCTGAGGAAGTGAAAAAGCATTAAGATCAGTGACCTTTGAATGCAAACAGCAAACATATTTTAAAACAATATCCAAATGCTGAATTGCTTTTGACATCGCAATCAAATTACACAAAACACTCGAAAGATTTTGGATTGTGGTTAGCCACATCCCATGTTACAGTGTGTACCTACACCCAGGTATGAATGTAAACATGCAGAGATATATAGAAGGGAGATTCACTCACACATTACCTGTCACATCTCTCAGGTCAATTATTTTGTCTTGAAAAGATATGTTTTCCAGCAGTGAAGTACAAACATGCTAGGAAAATGAGGAATGCGTTCTACATGCTGCGTGTGTGTGTGTGTGTGTGTGTGTGTGTGTGTGTGTGTCCCTGTCCTTGTGTACCTGTTTGTTGAGAACTGGCTGTTGCAGTCCATCGAAGAGGAGGCGTACTCCTTCATACTTGGCCTCTTCTCCGATACATTTCCCCAGAAAGTCTGAAGATAATTAGCTTATGAATTTCCCAGCCAACACATAAAACTCACCACTTGTTTTTATATTCGTACATTTTGTTGAATGCGGAAATGTCGGCAGTAAGGTGGTCTACAAATTACAAAATACTACCTGGAAGAACTGAAATATACCTGGAATATAGGTCATCATCTCCTCAAATGTCTTCTTCGCCCTCCTCTGCTTGTCTTGAGCTGAGCGAGGCTGGCTGCTCTCACAGAAAACCGTGTCTAGAAGGGGAACGATTATGCAAATCACTTCACCTCCTTAAATCAGCATGTTTAAAGGAACAGGTAAATACACTAATTCTCTTTTTTCCCCCCAAGAATTAGATGAGATGATCAATACCACACTCTTTACTATCCCATTCACGTGAACATCTCTGCAGCGTACCTCTCAGCAGGGTGATGAGTGAGACCAGTCGGTGCTCCTGGACCACCTGGTTCAGTTTGTACTGAAGGTAGTAATCTGTGTAGGCTTCCAGTGTGTTCTTCAACAGGATCCTGCCCGCCATTAGCAGGTGGTGCAGCCAGTCGGGGATGTGGAAGATGACTCGGCCTGACAGCCATGAAGAAGAAGGCGAGAAAGAGGAAGAAAGAGAGAGTGTGTGAGTGAATAAAGGGGCTCTACGTCAGGGGTCCAGGGGTCTACTTGTCATGGTGGTGATTCATGAGGGAACACCAAAACCTACTTCTATTACAATTCTGCAGCAATGCCTTGATACTGTATATTTTTTAAATACCTTCTATGTTCTGTATTATTATTTACTTCTTTATTCCTTGTATTACTGTAAAGCACTTTAACTTTCTTTTTGAAAAGTGTTGTATAAATAAAGTTATTATTATTACTAGATGTAATAGGTCTGAATACTATTCAAATACAATTACATTGCATTTTGTCATAATTACAATGTACCTTTCAAACAAACAAATCATGATAACCATAATGCAGATGTCCCACAAAGTTAATGGTGTTACTTTTACTTGCAGCTACCTACTGTTACATAAAATTGTGTATGTGACATGTACTTTTGTTTTTGCTGTAATGGTGTCAATCAGCTGTTGCATTATATTAGGTGTGTGTCTGTGGGGCATTTGTAATAATTTGTTGAAGCTGCTTATAAATGATTGGCATTTGAAATTTTATGATTTTATATTTCATGTAGAAATGCTAATATTTTGGTATTTACTATACAGTATACAAGCTTATTTCTATTCTTGGTAAAAAAAAAAAAAAATTTAAAAAAGGAAAGAAAAAAAGAAAAAAAAAGAATTATCCACTTTAAAGGATGCTTTCTCAAGGACACAGGAAGATCCGGGGTTCAAACCACTCTATCTCCTGAGCTACAGCCAACCCTCACACAAGAAAAACACAGCCTCACTTTAAAAATCCCAATACACAACTTCAATGACCAATAGAATGCATTAAATAATAAAATGAATGTGATAAATAATAGGTTGTGATGACGACCATATTGCAATAAACAAACTCCAGGAGGACTCACTTACCCACATACATTAAGTAGTCATACACCCCTTCAACAGTGATCATTTCCATGAAGTAATTCTGATTGTGTCTCTTCTCAGTCATCTCTGATCGGTTGGCGTTGTTTTTGAAGAGGTCATTGAAGAGCTAAGAGAGAAGAATTCATTTTTAAGACTGAAGCCCATTTAAAACCATAAGACTACTATTCTGCTGTTCTGTTCTACTCTGAATGACTGACAGAACTCTGCTGAGGTAAATATTCAATTTCTATGTTTTTCTTTAAAAAAGTGAACAATGTAAATATTGCAACAAAAGTCTTCTTTCATTTTAAACTGTATGTGTTAATCCCTGCACTTTGAATCAATGACACATTTGTTCTAGTACTTCAGTTAAGTGGACATTTATATTTAATCAGCCAGAAACAAGCTGAATTGTGTTTAAATAGGTCAGGACTTGTGAAACATTTTATGATCTCACAAATACAGCCTCTGGCAAGTTAAGAGTCAAATGCCCAAAGGCTTTTTTGGCCAAAAAAGGGAGTAAGAATAGATAACAATTTTGTGAACTATTTTAAATAGATCGGTCAAAATTTGGTGACCCAGTATTTGCAAAAACGGTATGCATTAAGACAGAATAAAATGTGCATTGAGCTCAAGTGGCAAGAAAACTAAAATAACCACTGGTTGTGAAGTTGCCTTTGAAATCTCTTTATCAGTCCAGTTAAGCTTCCTTTTATTTGAAGACAGCTGGACCAATGGAAGGCATTTTAAAACAACCGAAGACTGGCATCAAAACAACACACAGAAGCAAAATCAAACAGTGTAAACAGTTCCCACAATGTTGTCTTGGCAGATGGAAACCATGACTTTGCTCTGAAAACTATCTCTAAAACAATGAACTGTAAAGCTCGATTAGACTGTGGGTTTTCGGCCGGAAAGTGGTAACTGGCAACCCATCAGTGTAAACAACTATTAAACTAAAATTGAGCATCAAGGAAGACTCCAGCTGTACTCAAAGGATAACATTCCTGGGGACCTTTTTATCATTTTCCGAGGTGGGACTCAGGATAGTGAGCTCAGGGCGGCTGGGTTTGGGTTTGGGAGATTCACAGGAGTTGAAGAAGGACTGGATGAAAGGCTCCAGATGCTGCCCTTTCTGACAGAGAAAGCACAGGACACAATATGTATAAGTTACAGTGGCAGTATTATTTCTCTTACATGTGTATTTGTCATTATAAAACTGTTTTATTAAGGATCTAAGAAACACAGAAGTGACTGCTTAAATCTGCTGTGACGTGATGGGAAACATTTGTATTGTAGAAAGGTGAGATAGACAGAAAGATAGACAGAAATGGAGAGCATTCCCAGACCACACACACACACACACCACTAGGAATGCATTACTTACCTCTTTTATCAGTTTGCTGGGAACTGACTTAATGATTTTCCCTGTGAAACATAAATACTTTATCTCAGTGATGTATGGTTCTGTCACATTTTGCCTCTGTCTGAAACACAAATATCTTTTCACTGCAACCCAAGGTCAGCCTGACCAAACATTTTCACAGTGTGTTTGACATGTTCCGCTGTTCAAACATAACCCATCACACTGCTATTTGTCACACTCATACTGTACCCAGGTTCACATCAGGTAGCATCTTGTCCAGGAACTGAGACTCCATACTATGAGGGGACAGGAAGTCGGCAAGGAGCTGACTGTTGCTCAGCTCCGGGTGCTGCAGAAGTTTCTGCAAAGAAAGAAAACACGTACATATATTGTGTAGTAAGTTGTGTTCTACAATACTGGACAACACAGATGTCTTACTCATTTCATGAAGACGCAGACTGTAGTTATCCGAGGACCATACCTGTGGTTTTGTATGTTTAATAGCCAATCAACAGAGTTCATATTATTGCTGACCATTTTCCACAAAATATCATAGGTTTTTAAATTAATTTCCAGCCTTCAAAGTAGCCTTTTCTGTCCATTAATTTCAGCATGCTATAAAGAGACTTATTACTTATTTTGAGATAGGGACTATATCACAGTGAATTGTCTTGTCTATTTTAGCCATGCTAGCGGCATAGCTCCAGGGATGGCAATGTCGGTCTGTCGGTCTCAACAACTACTGGATGGATTGCCATTAAATTTTGTACATTCATTCATGTCCCCCTCAGGATGAAATGTAATAACTTTGGCAATCCGCTGTCCTTTCGTCTAGGGCCACCACGAGGTCAGAATTCTTTTATTTGTCCAATACTTTGGTTTATGACCAAATTGCTGCAAAACTAAATGACATTCCCATCAGCCTCTGTGGTACTTTGTGTTTTGTGCTAATTAGCAAATGTTAGCAGGCTAACACACTAAACTAAGATGCTAAACATGGTAAACATTACCTGCTAAACATCAGCATGTTAACATTATAACTGTAAGCATGTTAGCATGCTGATGTTAGCATTTAGCTCTGTGCCTAAGTACAGCCTCACAGAGCTGCTAGCATGGCTGGAGACTCTTTGTCTTGTTGTTTTGTCACTTCCATGCAGGGACCATTTAAAAATCTTTCCTTGTTGGTGCATTTAAGGATGCTCCAGTTCCAACATATCTGGGATTTGCGAGTCAGCAGCTGAAAACTCCATGAATTTCATTAGCGATGTTTCAAGAAATAAATGTCAGAAGACAAACAAGCTGCAGAGTCTGAACTGTGTTTTGAAAAGCTGCAGCTGCCCTCGTGACAACCAAATGAGACAGAGACAGGGAAATAATTTCTTCTCCATTTAGAACAGTGATTTAACCTGTCCATGGTCCTGACATACAGTACTGTTAGTTTCATAATGATCACTTTTAAAAGGTTATTTACTTTGTGACGTTCCTGGAACAAATGCTCAAAATTTGAGGCCATTCCAGTTTAATCTTGAAGTCTTGTCACTCTTCATGGATTTTATTGACTTGTTTCACATTTGAATTGACCAGTGTTTAGTGGGAAATTGGCAGATGTTCAAATATGACTCATGCATTTGCAATTATGAGTCCACTTTCATCACACAGAGATTGCAGTCACAGCTGTGTTTAAATAATCTTCATCTCTGTGCACGGGAACATTACATAATCAGAGGTTTCATGTTAAATCCTGGCTCATCTCCAAACAAATCAGTCTCTATTGAGTATACATGTCTAACAAAATTCAGAAGCAAAGACTTTAAGTGTATTTTCTGATCTACCTGAAGGTACTCTTGGAATTCCTCCCGCTTCGATGTGAGGAACTCGTAATTCTTGGGACCAATGATTCTCTTCGAAGGCAACTGCGCATCTGGAAACGAGCCTACAGAGGGTGTAAGATTTCACAGAAAGGAATGTTGGAAAAAAAGATTCAAAAAACAAGCTATCTTTTACTTCAACCGGAAAGTAACAGTTGTGCGGTTTCCCATATGAGTCCCTAAATGATGCAACAGGGCCATTAAACTTACTTGACTCCTAAAATTAAGGTTCCCTTGAAAGTGCTGTTCTGTGGGTCCTCTGGAATCCGTGAGACCATTTTGGTGGGTAATTCCTTCCTTATGTGATTGAAAAAAGAGCAGTGCACAGGCCCTCCTAATGCAAACTAGAGCAACAATATGCAGAAACCTTACCATGAAACTCGGTGAGCTTTGATTCAAGGACATAGAACTCCAGATATCGTCTGTATACGGACCAGTGCTCAGTCTCATGTCCCACTGCAGACAAACACAAACAGGGAAAACATACAGTAAGATTAATCATTTAGATCTACTCTCAGTTAGCGTCACTTCCATCCGAGGGAGCTACAACTACAACAGGCAGTGAGACGTAACTGTTAGCAAAATGTAAACTTCAGTCTCCATATTCATGGTATGTGATGTCAGTAAGCTGCAGATACAAAGCTCATATCAACCAACTTACTGTAGCTAGTCTCTGAATATTCACACCAAAAGACCCCAAAAGAGGAAAAAGATCTACCACTGCTTTTCTTTTTCACAGCTTTTTCTGCAGCAGTCACTTATATTTTACTCTTATTTAGATTTTTGTCAACAGGTGACTCTATTTAGCACCAGAATGTCACGGGGGGCAAATCTTTGTTTTTTTTGCCATTAGGTGCAAAAGTCTTACACTGTGCACTGTACACAAGCTTAATGTATGTATGAGTACAGTATGTTACATCATCCAAGCGTATACATTTATTTTATTTTATTATAACTTATTTCTATTAGTTTATTTGATTTAGTTTATTTGATTTATTTTCATTTTTCCCTTATGTGCGTTATTATGTTTTGTTTTGTTTTTTTCTGTCACTGTGTATCATGTTGTTGGTTGTCTAAAATATAAAATAAAAAAAAGATTTGAAACAATGTTCAATCATTTTTGTGAACAAGAACTAATATCACACAACTTTAGTCAAATTCTTATTGTGAGTGCAAAATTAATACCGACAGAAAAGGACGCCACAGCTCACTCTTAAACATCGTGCAGCAAAGCAGAAAGACAGCTCTCAGATGACAGTAAGTGAGACAGAAGGACGGGTCCGCTAAGCCTCACCTGCCTTCCGGTCGTTGCGCTCTACATCGATGCAGAACACAGGAATCCTCTCCCTCTTCACATCGTCGTCATAGAAATCAATGTACGGGATGGTGATGTTCCAGGCTGAGAGGTTTCGGGGGGTGCTGGGGGTGGAGGCTGCCTCCATGGGGGAGTCATCCTCCAGCACCATCATGGCTTCCTCCACCTTGAATGGAAGTGAGAGAGGTTAAGGTCAAGTAGAGTCTTCAGAAAAAATAGGTCATGGTCAAAACTACTATTGCACAATCGTAAGTTCACTACTTGTTGGAGAGCTGTCTTTTAATTCTTGGATTTATATTGTTCTTTGAGTTCAGGGTCTGTTTATTTTGTACTGTATTACAACTTAAGTGTGTGCATCTGTCTCACCTGTGTGTTACTTCACGTTGTAGCTCATTTAGCTTACAGTGTACACCTATCAAATTAACTATGATGGAAAATAGGTCTTTAGAAAAAAAAGGAAACATATCCTATTCCCCTTACACTAAGTACAGGAAGGGCAATTAAAGAAATATTTCCAAATAATATCTGTAGATATGGTTGATTTTCTGATTTTCTAAAATAATCCCAGTTAGGCACCTTCTGTACAGAAAAAAAGAAGTAATTAGATCACAACTGTAAAAACAAAATACACCAATTACATTTCTCTCAATCAAAGCAGAAGTTTAGTAATTTTCATGAGTCTCACGTGTTTTCATGTTTGCTCTCTAAGCCCACACAACCTTCTGTCAATTGAGCATGCAAACTCATGCTGTGCAGACAAGCATTGCTAAAACCAACAGAACCTTTTTTTTTAAAATTCATTTTCCATTTAATGTAATTGTGCAGCCATAAAAAATTGATTTTAATATTGGACTAAACATAACTGATAAAGCTTCAATGTTGCACCGGACAACTGGATCTATCTAATGTATTTGTTTATGTCTAAACAGCGTGTAGAAAATGTTTTGTTAAACTAGCAACAAGGGCAACAAAATTCAGGGAAGTACTGGAAACGTTTCTGGTTCAGTTCAACTGGTTCGTCAGAACAGCACTATCACTTTCTGGGATCATGTGAATGTTTTGGAGAAGCCAGACAGCAGTGATCCAAACCTCTGATATCATCAAAACGGAAAACCCTGGAGTTAACACATGGGAGACAGACTTGGTGAACAGTGTGGCTTTCCTTTCTTTACTCACCAACGCCCCCAAGTGGTAACTACAGTGATTGTGTAGAGGAGTGAATTAGTTGGAATTCTACTTTTTGCAGTAGCTTAATTGGTTAAGAAATTATCAAAACAGGATAAAAATTTTTGCAACTACTTTTTCTTATTTTGAAGTATTGCTTTAAAGTTTACATGCAGCATGAATCAGAGACATCTGTAAGAATGAGGAACACACACAGCATCATTTGATTTGTGTTTATATGTGGATTATAAGCATTATAACAAACACTTTAAATCATCTAAAAATTGGTGATTTTTAGATCAGCCTCACCATATCGTCTTCTCCCTCCACCAGCCCATAGGATGGCAGCATGGCTCCCTCCATGGTTGTGCTCTTGAACACTCCTTTGATCTTACTGCCAATGCGGCTGATCCCAAAGGACTCGCCCCTCTTTGACGTGTTCCTGCAGGCCAAACAGGGCCCTTATTAGACAATGCGTGATGGAGGAGACGAGCATGGCTTCAGCAAAGCGCATGCAGCTTGAGAGAGGTGACAGGGGAGGAACCGTAGAGGAGGGGAAGCAAGGAACAGCGTACTGCATTGGTATCATGACTGTACAATGAGGAGAAAAAAGCTAAGGTAGCCAAACCCAAAGCCAAAATGTCACTTCACAGCCATCTCACAATGAAATGCCTGGGTTGTTGTTTAAGGGCTGCAGGGCCAAAAGCAAACACAGCACACAGCAGTGAGCAGTGATTTCATGAACAGATGTCTAGTTGGAAGGGGATCATAAATTTTAATGACTGTCATATGATCAGTTACCAGTCAACCAGACCAGACACACAACATCACAGGTGCTCTGTGTGAGTGCCTGTTGGATTAAGTGAAATAAAAATCACCATATGTTGTATGGTGATATACCCAACTGAACACTGAAAAGTCACTGCATTGTCAAAAACAACAGGCGAGTCTTTAGCCTAAACAACACAACAAAGTTGGGGGAAGGACACATGACAAATAAAAACAGGATCCCATGCATCAGTCCCACCATGCAGGCATCTGGCTGGGACTGGGGTCACGTAGGGGAAAGTGGACAGCATGACATCACACTGAGCGACCTGTGACACACGGATGGACCCTGACTTACTTGGGTGATGAGTGGCGGTGGGATAACGAGCCGTATGGGAAAGTTGTGAACGTGGACTGGGCATGGAGGGAGTTAAAAGATGCAGGTGAAGAGCTGCCAGAGGCGATGAACAGTGAGGACGGGGACTCGGGGCTCCAGTCCCAGGAACTATAAGCAGAACAGGGTCACGTCCCCACGGGCAAGAGGAGGGAGAGGACCGTGGGTCATACCAGGGCAGGCAGTATGGTGGTTACAGAATCAGAGTGGACATACAGTCACAGACACAGCACGGTGGTGGCAATACATAGATGGAGTAACGGGCGGACAGACAGGCAGAGTGGAAGGGGGGTTACTGAATCGCAGACATGGAGGGAGTTGAGGCTCGTAGTTGGTCAGTGTTTACGAATGGAGTGCCAGTAAGAGTCATTATCTGCTATCTCTTCTATCTCCTTTGAGAGGCATAATACATGCTGCTTTGAAAACTTCCTTCATAACAAGATTGCTCTCTTAACCAGATGAAAGAACTGAAACATAAAACCAACCAACGTCCTTCCTGAAGTTCCCCTGATGTTTAATTCTGTAATTTTGGAAGCAAGCAAACCTAAATTTGAAAGATTTTACAACAAAATCATTAAAAATAAAGCCTAAACCTTCCAAAACTGAGATTTTATATTGCATGTGTTCAGCAGCATGACTCTTGATTAGCTTGATTAACATATTATTAATGATGACTCATGCTATGATTAACATGATTAGCTGATTAAGGTCACTTTTCGCAATCTTCTCTCATTTGCATTTACAGCACAGGCACCAAATAAAACACGTATTTAGGGGTGAAATTAGATTAGCAATAGAATTTATATATAATTATCAAATTATCAACTAGTGCTCATTGAACTGAAGCCCTGATTGCAGAGGGCCCAGAGCACAGTGAATGTGTTAAAAAGGCAGCACATGTTCCTCTGTAGACCAGTCAGGCAAGAATGAAGTGTCGCTTGTATCTTGCGTGCACTGCTCAGCCAGCCACTGTTTTGATCAGCACACTGATGCCTTATACTCACCGAATGTCATCCAAACTGAGGCTATTTCTGGAACAATATGCACAAGGAGTTAGTGGCAGGGCTCCGTGGCCACATACACACCACACCCCGTGATAGAAACATGACAGTCCATCCCAGGGCTCAGGTCACTTCAACTCTAAGTCTTTTTTGTTTTATTGCTAATTTTATTTATTTCATATTTTAGATTTGATGCAGCTGACACATACTATATTATGCCTTCATACTGCAGTGGCTATTGGGATACAGAAAGTTATGAACATATGAACACAACAAAAGTTCAATAAATAATCAGTGAAATTCAGAGAGATTAAAGGAACTAAAGGGTTGCATGTGGGTGCAGACAAAGCAATCAATTTTCTCTCTAAAAAGATTAACTACCAGTGTGGCATTCCGTGTTTTAATTTCTTTCTGTGACTAAATTATCAAAAGTCACCTCTATCTTCTGTCAAATACTAAGTGACGAATCAATAAACTGGTAAACATTATGGTCAAGCTTTTATTTTTTGTTACACTCAAACGCAAAAATAAATTGGTAAAGTGAAACCTACCTGCTCATCTTGGAATTCCTGGCAGGGGACTCTGCCCCTCTCAGAAGCTGGCGGAAGTACTGGAGAATGACATGGAAAGAGCAGATAAAGGTATGTAAATTTGAGGTCAATTAAACACAGCATATGCAAATCCTGGGACAGTACATATGTGATACTCAAGTATGTATCGGGTGAACTCTTTATGCTTTAATAATAATCATGGCTGCACTGTTTGTTTTGGAGTAGGAACAGGAGTGGCAACAAAATATCAAATCAAAAAATTTCTTTTTATTTTCCAGACACACTATTCATGCCAGGCAGTGGCCTGCTGTGGACAATGGCTGAGCTCTGGTCCACCCAGCTGCATTCAATGAAACAGCCTACCGCCAGTGTCGGCTCATTGGCCAGTTGCGCTTCTGTTATTGATGACACGGCCGATAGTGGTTGGTAGTTGAGAGATCGGAAGAGGATAGCGTAAGGGAGTCAATGAATTCCAAATCAACTCTAATTCCAGCGTTTGGCACATATAGTTTTGTTACTTCTGACACAAACAAATTAACATTAACATTCAGTCTGTGCTAAAACAACCTTATTTCGAAAGGACTTTTGAAACCAGAGCATGATAGACAGGTGCAATACAGATATGAAAGAGGTGATTCATTAATTGGTTTGAGCCTAAGGCATGTGTTGTCAAGCTGGGTGACAGTGAGTTGAGTGATTTATTTGTTGGTGTAGACGCTAACCTCATCACTGTGACAAAACATGGGGGTGAAAACATTCTCCAGGAGGGACAGGACGTGCTCGTAGGCTTCAAACAAACACCTCATGGTCTGCAGTTTCACCACCTCTGAATACGGGCCCTCTGCAACTGGGAAGTTAGACAAAAAACACATAGGTGTTAATAGCGTACACACTTGTTAAGCTGGGTCCAGTAGGTAGTAGTAATAGTAATAGTAATAGTAGTAATTATAATTTCAGTGATTCTGTCACATACTGTTGCGTATTTCTTCCACTATAAATGGGTCGAAGCGGATCTTGTCAACGCTCTCGTCCAAACAGTAGGTCTCGTAGATCTTCTTCACCTCCTCATGAAGCATCATCTTCTCCGAGTCAGACAGTTCTGGGCACAGTATCCTATCGTTGAATTCCTCTGGGAAGTTAAAAGAGTCAGACATCTCAGTTTCACTGTGTGAAGACCTTTAAGAATGCATCACTGTGGTATCCATGAGTGTCAAGATTACGGACAGTCTTTAGTGAGTTTTGCTGATGATTTCAAACTGACTGTGTGAGGCTGAGAGGTGAGAGAAGGGTTAGAGTAGGGCTGCTTCTATTACATTTCTCTGCTCGCCAATGATTGACTTTACAGCTTATACATATTACAAGTAATTTAACCACAAAAGGAGAAATAAGATACTTAATTTAAGTCATATAACTTATTTTAAAGAGCATTTAGAATTTGAAATTAACAATTGAAAACCTGAATTTCATGCAGGTAAAAGCAGCAAAAGTATCTTTTGAAAACATCTGAAAGGTTCGGTACACGCATACCGACTGCAAGGCAGAACTGGAGCACATGGACAGCTCCTTCTTGCTTCAGGAAGTTCATGAAACGGAAGAGAAGGTCTTGCTGTTCTCTGATTTCCTTCAATTCCAGCTTCAGCACCTGATGAAAGAGAGTAAACAGTTAAACAGTTCAAAGATGTGTTCTTCCAACTTCTTGTTAAGCTCGCTAATACACAGAGTATCCATATTGTGATGAGAGTATGTACTAGATATTATTACATACAGTATCTGGTGGCTTGTTGTGGAGGATGTGTTCCCCTGGATGAGAGAAAACACTTACAGAGGGCTTTTTGTTGCGAGTATCAGAGTATTTTTGCAGGAAAGGAACCAGCGTTGAAGTGGGCTCTGTGGCTTCTTCAGGCTGGAGGGACAAAAATAGATAGGAAACATGTTTATCTTATTCACCCACAAATTACAAACACTCTGCAGCAATACGTTTAAATACACAGAATGTAAATGGAACTGCCTGTGCACGTCAGTTCACAGTTCAACATATACTTACAGGGGAGTTGTCGATGAATATCAAAATCAAATGATTCACTGTGTCCTAAAATAAAAGAAAAACACCGCTTCACAAAACCCACAGAAAACACTTTTGATGTTCTGAAAAAGACACATCTTTGTCTTCCATTCACATGCTCGTGCTAAATAATTGACATGCTTACTAAATACAAATCAAATATAGTCTTAGACTGATCAACTGTATCAGCAGAGGGCTTCAAGTGACAATAGTGGCCCTTAATGTGTCTACACTCACAGGATCAGCCAAGTAGTCCATTGAAGGAAGGAAGACAGAACCAGCCAAGACTTCTCTTATCAGGAGAGTAAGAGATCTGAGAGGAGTGAAGAGATAAGGCAGCAGGAAATAAGAAAATTAAAGAGTAAAGAGTGATCCTTATCTACTTTTTGTATAGTGTCAGTGCTGTCAGACTTTCTCCTTGGGGGACAATAAAGTACACTGATGCTGTGATGTTTTGCACTTTGACAAATATATGGAGGCACTGCATGGCCTTTATTGTCACAACACTGGGTTACCTGCAGTCTGTAGCCTTGGGTGGAAGGATGTAGGGGAAGAGCATCTCAGTCAGCTTCCTGAGGTAGAGGAGCTCATCTCTGCGACTGCGAAGGGCTACGTGGAGGTCAGGACCATATTCCTCCAGGGCAGCTTGTTGAAGAAACTCTGAGTTCTTTACTACAGAGGAGAGCAAAAGAACAGAGAGGTTTGTTGTTTTGCTTTTTATGGTGAAGACAAAGAAAAGACTCAGTGGTGATGCATATCAGCAATACCTTTCTGTCTTGCTTTGCTAATTATTTCAATGTGCTTCATGGAAACTTTAAGAAGCTTTCGTGTGATGAGGGATGCCACATCCACCTGAGAGGGGGAAAAATGAATTAAAAATAATTAATGTTCAGTCAATCAGCGGCAGTGAATCATCCACAAAGTTTAATTTGTCACCTTCTGGGTTCTGCGGACCAACACAGCTGCAAAGAAGCGCAAAGTCACTCTCAGCTCGTCGACAAACGCCTCATCATCCGTGATGTCTCTGAAAAGAAACACTGCACAGTCACATCTGTCACTACATACAACACATCATACCACATCACTTTGTATTACGACACTCAAAAAATACAGAAAAATGGCTTACCTATACCAAGGATACACAAAATTCTCCAGAACCAGCTCCAGAATCTTGAAAAAAAATTAAACAGAACTGGGCTGTGAGATAATTTGGTCTATTCATTTAATAATAACTATGTTTAACTCGTGCATGTATTACCTCTGAAAGGGAAGCATCCACCTTAGAGGGAACTTCCAGGTCAAGCCATGGTTGATAGTTTTCCAGTAATAAAGTCGGTCTATCAATAAATTGAAAACAACAAAAGAAATCACACTACTAGACATAAAGAAAAGCATAAGAATCCTTCCTGACCACTAGAGGGCAGTGTAACATCTTCCATAAGTTGATGATAAACAACTGTGTATTATTGAGCACATTGAATGCATGTTGACAAACCAAATGCAATAAGATTAAGGCATAATTATATTAAGAGTCTCTCTTAATTAATCCAGAGGATTGTTTTCCAGTTTACCTTACTGTTTGCTTCCAAATGAATCACTTTGTTTGATTTTTATTAGCACAAGTAAACCCAGAATATGCAGTAGCATGGTGATATACATATTCACAGGGAATATCCAAGGCTATGGAGTGCCCTGTTGTGTATGCGGGCATTAAGAGTTTACCTTGTAAGCATAACTACTGTTGACACAAATGATAAGGTCACAATACAACACAATACAGCCACTTCCTCAACTACCACTGCACCATAGCATAACCAGGCATCTCACCTGTGCCTTTTGCATTTGATTTTTCCACAAACGGCACAGCTGTGGCCCAATGGAAACAGCTCCTGTTGGTATGACTGCAAGATGAAAGTTAACATACTGTAGATTAACAGCTTTTACGGGGGACCTATCCATCATTCACTGCAGCTGCAAAAGTGCCTTAATCGCAGGGAAATTTGCGTGCGATCAGTTAAATATCAGTTATCTGTCATTGCTGTCCTAGAGCTGGGAGGCACTGAATATGTGTATAATATTGTGATATTGCTTAAGTGTTACATGCTCGTGTCAGTACAGATTTTTCTTCAGAAATCATATAAATCATAGCTATATTATGAAAAAGCATCAAAAGACACAACATTTTAATTTGGTTAGTATCAGACACCTCTATTCAGTAATTCTTGCTCTCTGACTTACCTTGGTTTTTGGTTTGATGGAGACAAAGATGTTGGGCAGCAGAGACTCCGGCCCCAGAGAGCAGTAGAAAGTGACAACTCCAGCCAGGAAGGACCAAAACACCATTATAATGTGAATATATCTGTCAAAACAACAATAACAATATTTAGCATATTGAAATGTAGCATATAAAGGGAATGTGAGGGTGTCAGGGATGTCACATATGAGGTAGCATTGATGGAGTAATAACGATGGTGTACTTGCCTGTTTAAAAGCACAGTGGACAGCAGCAGGACCAGTAGCAGAAAGCAGAAGACTGGATACTGTCGGCCCAGCTCTCTGAACCGGTTTAGCTTTATCCCGCGTCTTATTTTCTGCAGGCAGGCCCTGATGCATCCCATCTTCGTCGCTTTGGGAGCCTGTTCACATGTAGCCTATTGCAGATTACTGTAAAATAAAGACGACTTCATGGAGCGACAGTCTAAAAATAAATAAGGGCGTGCGGCAGCGACACATGACAGCGCCAACTCAAAATCGTTTAGTGCTGCTGCTTTGCTTTACATACCAAGACAGGTTGCAGCGATTTTATTTATCCACTCCAGCACTTACTGTTTGTGTACGGTGGATGATATGGGCCATTTTTCCCTGTAGTCCATCAGCGACACCATCATGAATTTGCAGAATAAATACGCAGGCTGCCTGTGTGTAGGATCAGTGTAGGAGAGGCGAGGTGCCGTACACAGCTGTAAACCACTGCAGGATTAGAGGTAATTACACAGCAGCATCTGTGTATAGACTGTGCTAGAACTCTGATACTGTTTGGCTAATGGCTGCGGTGCTCTAGCTGTCATTTCTGCCCATTGAGGGGGCAACGGTTGCTGCCTGGTTGTCAGCGCTGGAGACGCGTGATGTCACCTCCGCTGCGCTCACACAGCAGCAGCTTGTATAGCTGGCCATAGTCTACTGTAGTTTACAGCCAAACAAGTATACCAGCTACATCTTCCGTAAAATAAATAAGCCACAATACACGACATGTCCCGAGTTAAGAGACGAGACCGAGGTGCGAGAGGCGTTCCTCCGCCCTGTCGACTTTTATTATGTTCTTAAGTAACGGACATTTAGTGCATTAGCGTAAATATCACATATGGTTAATAACTTAATACTTAATTACCCCAAAAAACTGAAAATCTATTTGACGTTTTTTGGCTAGCTAACGTACGCTGTCTTAAAAACCGCCGATTAATTAGTTCCGCTGTGGTAACCACATCAGCGCTGTTGCTATGGTTACCTGCAGATTTAGAACTGTGACCAAGGTTCAACACTGTGGAGCGGAACTGTGTTTTACGATTGACGAAGACAATTTTAGAAACACCGGCCAGCTAATGAGACTCTTATTTTCAAGTAATGATGACCACGCTTGCCATATCTTTACACAATTATGGCAACACACTGTATACAAAACATTTAAGCCTTAAATACGACTTGAGACCTGTTCAAATTAAGCCAAACATCAAAATAGTGGTCTGATAGGCAGGCTACTGCTAACAGTCAACAGTTGGCTAACTGTAAATAGTGAAGTCCCTGAAGGCCCAAGTTGCTCACCACTCCGTAGATGTATTAAGAGAATATTATATTTGAAGGCCCAAACTGTATTATTTAGGGCAACCTTACTTACACACCCAGTTTATGCAAGTGAAAATGGGAGCCCAATAACTGACCTGAATTGCCTTTGAGTCTTGTTAGTTCCACTAAATAGACCCTTTTCATTGCAGTTTTTGAAATGTCATAAAAGGAAAAGCACAGGTGTAATTGATAGCAATACTAAATTTAGTTTTGCCAGTTTCAGGGCCACAGTATTGTTTATGATAGCTCACTTGTATGGCTTCTTGGGACACTTGAGCTACTGTCAATGATATACTAGTTCTACCAGTTTTTTTCTCTTAAGTCTATAACGTTTCATACATTTAAGAAAACACGTTCTATTAGTTAAAACCTGATAGTGTCATTGCACTTTACATTTTATTCCTTGGTCGGTTTTCTTTATTAGGCCTTCATCTGTCATTTTCAAAAATATAAATTTCTTCCACCCACTTCTCCTTTTTTCTGGTGTTGCTGGCACTTACTAAAGCAGCTTGTTCCTCAAAGTGCATCTTTTTTAACTGATGATCATCAGTATACATAGTAAACTAATTTCTTCGCATCACAGGGACACTGAAAACAAATACACAATGAGTAGTTGCCAAACTGAATCAAAACACCAGTCAATTTGCATCTCATGAAGATTTTATCCAAAGAGTAAGACACAAATAGAAATCAAAAACTTTATTACAAAAATAAGTTACACTCACCTCCATTTTACAGTATAAAACAATTTATTTGCAGGAATGCAAAAAACGTTGTTGGCCACCAACAATAGTTTAAAACTGCTAACATCTTTTTTTCAAAAGGTGGTTGTTATGATTTTATTGAGGGAGTTAACTGTATAGAAAACTGGGATTGAAGAGCAGTTTCCTTTTTGCTATACCCGGAAATAGAAATCATTCACTGCAGTATCCCTTCTACCACTATGTGACTATGATCCCTCACCAAAACATGGCAGCTAACGTTAGGCACACATGCTCACTGGCTGGGCAATATGGCAATTCAGTCATCCATCAAGAGTTACTCGAAAGACCTTCTACATAGTTGCCGTCTTGGGAGCTGGGAAGGGATCATTCAAGATTAACATGATTTTATATGATGAAGGATTGGATTAGGTAGGTTGTCTTACATTATTCTGACATTTGAAAATGTATCAATATAAAAACAAACCCACTGGAATAATACAGTGGCACAAAAGGGACACTGCAGGGCTTTATTTTTGTTTTTTTATTTTTTTTTTTAAATCAAAGGCAGTTGGATGCCTGTGATGTTGAAGCCTTTACAAAAGTAACATTTTATCCGAAAAACTATACAACCAGTAACTACATACTCTGAAGAAGCAAGGCAGCTAATTCAGTTCAAAATAGGATAAAAGCAGGGCTTGTTCAGACTCATCATATGAGATTGTTTTGCATGCCCAGTTTGACTGTTTGCAGTGTCAGAGGTGCAGCTGAAATGACTATATTACATTAAGTACATCGTTTTTGCGCTGCAGTTCTTGTGCATATTTTGTATGAAAACAAGCCCTGCTTTCATCAATATAGTTTCCCTATTTACAGTACAGGCCGGGTAGTTTAGTCCTCTGTACTGAGGTAGTCAACCAACCCTTTAAAGACAAGTTCTGAAAAGAACCACTTTCCTGGAATGCCTGACTTATCCATGCCAGGTGGGTACACCCTAAAAACCTGCAAATGTTCTCTGTCAAACATCCAGATCAAAAGATTAAGAACATGGATAATCTGACAATAAAAATTGCGATTAGCACAAAAATATACAATAGCATCAAGCTCCTTTGAGCCACTTCAAACCTAAGAACTTAAAAAGTGCAAATTCTTCAATAATTATTTAAAAATGGCATGTTCAGGGACAGGGAAGGGGTAGATTGTAAGGGCAATAGAGCCCCTGTATATCAGGGCTGGGTACAAGGGCTCGGGGCAAAGAGGCTGTGGCGAGTATTCAGAATCCTCCGGTCATCTTTTTAAAGGTGGCAGTTTCAGAAAAAAAAAAAATGAAAATAAAAAACATGGGGGGGAGGGGAGATGCTTCTTCTGTAAGGCTGGAATATCATTGGACCTTTTTGTCGTGCTCTTTTTTTTTTCGTTTAACATCCATTGCAGCTTACGGTGTAACCCCACACATCAAGTCAGTATCCACTGTGACAGGTCAGGACCGCCCTCGCCCCCGTTTCCCTGCTGGGCCAATGAGAGGAAAGATAAAATTAGTACAGAATTTTGAAAGAAAAAAAAAACAAATCCAGACATCCACGTTAAACACATTCCCCTTCACTAACGGATTAATGAAATTCCACGAAATCTAAACTGAAGACAGTGTTTTGCCACTAGGGTGGGACTCAGCTGGCCTCCTTAAAAATATAGTACTGTATGTTGTGAATGACCTTTGTCTGCTGGCAAACAGGCTGACTGGCTGCTCTGAAAGATGACACCTGCCAGGGATTAGTTATGAGGCCAATAAGCAGGTGTAACTTTGTTTTTTTTTTGTTTTTTTAGTGCAGCCTTCTATTACCTACATTATTTCAAGACAATCAATACCTGCACTGTAGTTCATTCTCAACTTTCAGTTTCCCCAACTACAGCTGCTTTCATCTGCTTATCTACAACACCCCTTCATTCCATTCATTCCTCTGAACTGTGTGCTTTGATAACTGACCCACTGACATACGCCAACATATGCCGACACCAAGACCGAGCCAGGTAGTTGTTTTTCCTGTGATATTCTAGACTTCTAAAAAGCACTGACTCAAAATAAACTGAGCCACATAGCAAGTTCTTTCACTAGTGAGCAGTAATTATCAAACAGCAAAATCAAGCTTTATTAGTCGCCACAGTGTGACAAATTTTATTTTACCCACTTTGAAACTAACAGTAGCGCAGAGAAAAATTTAATTTACCTCTGTTTGTTCCAGGGCCTCCTCGCTGGGAGAAGCCCACTCGGCCCCTCGGTGTGACGCCACCGCGGCCCCTGGTCTGACTGGCACCACCACGGACTCCTCCCCTCCCTACTCGTCCTCTCCCAGACCCCTGGAAGTCATCGTAGCCGTAGTACGGGTCATCGTAGCCGCCCCGGTAGTTGTGGTAGTCGTATCCATAGTAATCGTAATAGTCTTCATAGCCATAATAGTCAGGAGGGTAAGAATAACCTCCACGCCCGCCTCGGCCCCGGCCTCTCGTGGGTGGTGGCATGTGAGGAGGCCCGTAATAATAGTATTCATCATACCTGAAAGAGAATACAGACTCAACATAAACATGGCATCCTGCTTTATATCAAAATTTAAAGTTGATGACTGCATGGCTAAAAGGTCATAGGTTTGAGTTGCATTGTTCTCTCTTACATTTGTGTTTTAGCGGCTTGTCTCTGGGCTTTGCGCTCTTTCCTCTTCTGGTCAGGGGGCTTCGCGAAGACGATTTCAATGTGCTCTCCCTCTAGGTCTTTACCATTGAGATCAGCCAAAGCCTGTGAAATTGATCAAGATAATAGATTTATGTTTTCGCTGCAATTACAACAAACTTAAGTTTAAGTTCATGATAAATGTCATGTATGTCTGTCCAGTGACAATGGTGTTTTCGTCCATACCTTCACGGCACCATCTCTTTCCTCGAAGTGGATGAAGGCATAGTCTTTCAATTTTTTCACCCGCTCCAGCTTGCCAAACTGACTAAAGGCCTTTTCAAGTATCTCCTCTGTAACGGTACTCGCCAAGTTCCTCACAAACAGCACCTTGACCTGGTAATGGAAACACAAGGTTCATGTTTTTTTTTGCAGAAAAGGGAACAAAGACAACTGCAGGAGACAGAACAACATACACTTAGCAGCATGCTACTGATGCCTTACCTTGGCCATGACCTCTGGGTCTGGGTCCTCGATGGGGTCAGCCCACTCCACGGTGACCACATTTCCCCAAACCTTCACCTTGCCGCTCATTAGCCGGCGGCGGGCCTGAGCTGCTGTCTTGTGGTCTTCATACTCCAGGAAGCAAAAGCCCCGGTTTTTCTTCTTGTCGTCTGGCTGGTGGTACAATATGACATCATTTAGACCCTCTGTAGAGGCAAGAAACAGGAGAGAGAAGTGGAGAAAAGGCAGCAGGTGGTTAACTGGATTTATTCAACAGAAATCACTGTTGCATCAACGACCTATCAACAAACTAGTGACATCAAACCTGCCTTTAGAAACAGCCACAAACAATAAATTTAAGAGCACAAAATAGAAAAATGCATTCTACAATTTAAAAGCTTCATTTAAAAACATAAATGATCAAAATGCTGTACAGAGAAATAAAGACTTTATATTGATAATTGTGTTTTTTTTCTGTCACTCGTGAGACACACCTCACTGAGTGCAAAAAATGTCTGATGTCAAAAAACTGAATTTACAACATATGGTTCAGTCCAGTGTCCAGTCAGATCTTAGCGGTAAACCATCATAGTAACGTGAGTCACTCCAGCATTGTAATGAGGTCATCATTTGGACACAAACAGGAAAAAGTAAAGAATAGTAAACAATATTAAAATGTAGGACTGAAGCTGTTGAATAAATATTGCACAGAATATTATATGGACTGAGAGATCAAAGGATGGTGCTGACTCACCTGTGACTTTTGCAAATTCTTCAACAATCTGCTCTTTTGTTTTACTCTTGGGGATGGAGCCAACAAACAGTCTATTATTGGCCACAGAGATGCACACACCAATGTGTTTACCCGGTCGAATTTCATTGTTGTTGCACTGTGAAAGTATGGAGGATAGGTGTAGTGTTAAGTAAGAGAAGAAGAAAAAAAAAAGGCAGCAGAATCAACATAATAGAGCCTATGGCAACTTGTTACGATTACTATTACACATCCTTATCCACTATTAGCAGACATGTTTCTCAGACCTCTACATGTTTAATATATCCTAAGAACATTGTATGCTACATAAGCTTACATTGTTGTCTTGACTAAATCCCACTGTCTGTGTTTTAACTAACAATTCCATCAGACCCTCTCTCTTTCTGGTCATACTTGTAGTAGAGCGGACGTACCAATTTGACAGCCTGCTGTGCAGCTTCTTTAGTGCAGAAAGTGACAAAGGCATAGCCTCTGTTCAGGCCACTGAGAGGATCCATCATCAGGCGTAAGTCCCAGATGGGGCCAGCTTTCTCAAACAGCGGAACCAGCTCATCCTCAAAAAGGTCTCTGGGGATTTTGCCTACAAATATCTGCCAAGTTGAGAGGAAAGGGAAATATGGTGCATGAGAGCAACTCTTTAATTTGACATGTAAAGTAAAGACAAGGGATAGATAGCATTTAGGTATCCAGTCAGCTCTTAGCGGTAAACTATCAGTGTAACCATGGTTACTACAGAGGATAATAAAAGTTTCATCATTTGGACACCATATGAAACCTGAATGCACTTGGCCCAAAACTTACAACAACCAACTCAACAGATAAAGTAAATAAAAGTGCATCATTCTTGCATCTTTATGCTTAATGAATGAACCTAAAGGGGACAAGTTTTGTACCTCTGTACCGATGGTGGGCTGGGCCCCTGAGTGGGCGGACTCTGGTGGGGGACCTCCATACTTCCTCTGGCCTGTTGTCACATCAAGTGTGTAGCCAGTCCTCTCCAGCAAAGCCTGATCATCAGAAAACATGGCAAAGAAAAGAAAGAAGGATATGGTTTACTTACAGTCAAATAAATCAAAGTCTTCTAAATAAGTTTCATAGTAGACTTGTGAGAAAACACATTAAAAGCATGGAAGATATGACACAAACTTCTTATTTTTATGTGTCTTATATTCAAACAGCATCATGGTTATAGAGATGAACTCTATGTTTACACTCAAAAGCACTGCATCAGTGTTCACACATGTTATCCTAAGCATTAACTCAGATATAACTTCATTTTTGAACATAGGATTAGTTCTCACTTTGATTTTGGCTTCATCTGGTCCTTTATTGGTGTCTGACACTTTGGTCCCTTGTTTCTCTCTCTGTCTGTACGTCTTCATCACGCCACAAAGAAAGGCACTTTTATTCTGAAAGACAAAATAAAAACAACTACTAAGTACTATCAAACAATACTTAAAACATGTCATTGGGACAATTTCTGATTCTTGGTACTACACAAAAAGGATAAGCTGTTACACAAGACAGCGAGAGTCCGTCTTGTTGATAAGATCAATGACAGCTAAAAGCTATTGTGTAACCACAATTCAACTACATAATGCCAGTACACATCACACTGCACAGGGAACAATCATCCACTTTGTATGAAGGCACCGGAAATGAGAGGGCCACGTTATCTACACAATACACCAACAGTGCCACGTGCTGCATACCTGAACATGTGAGAGGTCACTGTCCTTAAATTGCAAGAGGACTTGCAGAGCACCTTCCTCGTTGAATTCTTTCAGAGCCTCAATCGCTCGATCATCTAAGTCACTGTGTGACACCAAACCTGGAGGAAGGGGGGACAGCACAGAGAGAGAAATGATGAGCTACTAACAAGATAGACTGAGAAAGGTTTCATTACCACCTTGCCATTCAAGCACAGAATTTAAAGTATAACTGAAAGAATCAAAGAGAAGCATTTACATGCATAACAAATATCTTTTAAATTGTGAAATGGATAAATAATGATTACTACAATTAGGAGTGAGGGGCGGGAGCACCCTAATCTAATAGAGCTGTATTCAGTAGTCAGGCTGCACTTCACTCTCCAACCAGCACGTTTTCGCAGAACTAATCAGAACAGATGTGACAGTGCAACTCGATATGCCAGTGCCCCTCTATACTGTCTGGCTGGGAGTTTCTAATGAGCCGGTCTGCATTCTCCTCTATGAAGGGGCCATCACCTGTCCCAGGCAGGCACACACCAGACAGCTGCTGCCATTGTTTCTGCCTCAGTCCCATCTGGCTGAAAAGGCCAGACGAGTACTTTTCTAGATCTGACCGACCAAACAAGTCCTAAAATGACCCCCAAACTTTGTCACTGCAGCTCACCCCTTACAAACTTGTAAAGCTCTGACCAATGCAACAGATACTAAGCTGTAGCTGACAACATACTTACACCTATTCATCCCTCTGCAATAATTCTATGGGATGCAGAGAAACTTCACAGAAATGAATGGAGACACTGGACAGGCTCACCAAGACACTCCCAGGGAGAGGACAATTCATTCGCCCTGACACCAGTGATCATGCAACCATGTTGGGAATGCAAATGCTGCTATCATTTACACATTTTCACACTGGTAATGTGTAATTTAATATTTTGTAGCACTGCAGTACCCATTTTGGTAGGAAACCACAAAAAGTTGCTTCAGGATCCCAATTCCCCCATTCAAAAAGGTGATAAAATGACAATACATGCAAGAAATTGATAAACATGGAAAATTGCATATTTGAATATGCAAGTATATTCATTGTGCCTTACCTGCTATGTAAATTTCATCTAGTTTTTCAGCAACTTTCTGTGGTAAACCAGCTTCTAATAAAGTCTGGAAGTGCTCAGAATGGGTAACTGCAGCAGAGGTGTCCATTGGTTCTTCTGGACCATTTCCATTAATATGTTCTGTGGCCATGTCTCCAGAAATCTGTGTAAATGCAATGAGCCAAATTAATCCTGGGTCAAGGGCAAGACTTGGGATGTGTTCAGGAGAGTGCAAAGTCTCAGACTTGTCAGGACAATAATTTTTAAAAACACACAAAAAAAATGGTTTAAACATGTATCATCTTGGATACAGGGTGACTTTCATATTATTGAACACATATTATCAATAAACAAGGGATGTTGCTGTGTGCAAAACAAGTTATCATGGTCATGTGGTCCTTTACAGTCTGGAGACTTTTCACTATCCTGAGTTAACACTTGCAAGCTCTTGGCTTGCATGAGGTAGAAGCCCAGAAACCTGTATATAGGCAGTTGACAGATGTTTTAACATTGCTTACAAGACAAGACAATGCACATACCAAATTCCCCACAAAAATCAATTGAATGACATCTTGTTTATTTTAACTATTGGGTTTGTGTCCATGTGGCAGTATTTTCCATTCTGGTTTGTCCTGGGTTAAGAAGCTTGTGTAAATGGAGCCAAGTTAACTTGCTAACGCCTGTATCACAGCCCTCTTGGTCGCTACTGGTGCAGAAAGCCTAGTCTGCTTTGGTCCCTAAATTACATGTTAGCTTACCTTCTCACTGCTGACTTCAGCACAGGCTAGATAGCTGATACACGTGTTCCATCAGAGAGTGAGCCCCGGTTTCCGGTGGCTGACCAATGAACAAGTATGCACCCTTTAGCATTTTGTTTCTTGACACTTTGACGTCACATATTGTGACACTTGGGTAAATACTCCAATTATCACGTTAATGACCAACCGAACCATTACTTCCCATTTGTTTGTATGGACAGATACTGAGGCATGAACTTGTGCAGAGCAGCAATCTAACAGCTTTCTGTTCACATTAACTTACTGAATCCGGCAAAACGTGAAAGGCAATCTTCGGTTTTGGCTAACGTTACCCTAAAGATATAAAGCAACCTTTATCTTGTAGTGTCTGCTAATCAAGCTCATATTGGTAAGCACGTGCTTTCTCTGTGGTTAAAAACATTTCTGCCACGTTAAAAGTAACTGTAACCTCCTCGTGCAAATCAATCTTGAATTTTGAATCTGTAACATTAACACATTTCTGGGGGTACATTATTTGTATCCGATGTTAATGATAACGTAAGATTTAGCGGGGAGGGACTGACTCGCACACGTTGAGGCTAGCTAGCTAGCTAGCGGGCTAGTTTGCACAGCTAATGTTACAGTAATCGAGCGAACTAGGGACCTTCATCGGGACAATAACATGACGCGCTAGTATCCATTTTCTATGTATGCATCTGTATTTAGTATTTCAGGGGGCAAGAAGCATGTCAGTTAGTACAGCAGTAACGCAGGATCGCAAATTATTGCCAAGTTAACTGGCTTTGGCCAACTAGCTGCTGTTAGCATACGATGACAATGAGCATGTCAATTCCATGATCTGTCAAAATAGGCTAGCTTAAGGTAGCATGCTAATTCGAACGGAATTTCAGTGAGGCCATTGTTACAACGTCATTTGTCGGTACGGTCTTCACCAATTGACAAAATGTGGCTTTAAATTTTAATTAGATTCAACGAGGCCTTGAAAGCTAGAGGTTTAGCCTGCTGGATGCGTGGTTTGTCAACGTGCCGCCATATAGGAAGAGTCCATTTTCAAAAAGCCGGTCTGGAGAACTCGTTCCCAACCACCACCAGTTTCCACATTGTTTGAAACAGCACCGCACGATTCAGACTTTTTAGCAATCAATTAAACAACAATCACGTGACCAATTAGTAGCATTCGCCCTACCTGCCGCTGGATCACCAACGTGTATGGTGTTGATTATTTAGGAAGATAAATGTGATATTTAAAAGACAGAAAAAGTGTAAAACTCCCGGCACTGATCCGGCTTCAGTCATTCACTCTTGATGATGTAAAATGGCTGCCACGTTCACGCCTCGAGTTTTGTCTCGTCGATGGGGTTTCTTGGACAACCCTGCACGGGCTTGCCTTGTATGCATTTTACAGAAGAGCAGCAGGTCATCCACAGCATCCATCATAATTACTACCCATGAGTAATTTCACGACAACAGTACGGTTTATTTGACGGATACAAGTGTTGGCTAATAGAACAGTTACGGAAACAAAAACCTGAGACTGAAAGCCAGAACTGAACTTAAATTAAAAAGTAAATAATAATGAAATAAAACAAGGAATTATAACAATGAAATAATTTAGCCTATTATTAATAATTTACCAATACTCTACTACCACCAATAATAACAATAACATATTTTAAATATGGTCAGTATGGTCTGAGACAAAATGTTATCAAGGCCACACATATTTAAATCTAAATCTACATATTGTGTGGGACCTTAACAGACCAACACTTGTACTACCTTACAGTATTTTAGAGTGCATGACTGAAGTAGTGAGGTAGATCCTACTTTCCACCACACAGTGTCACTCTTCTCATAGATTTAACACTCGTCTTCCACATGAACAAAAGAATATGTCAAGAGTGTATAGAAAACAATATGATTTGTTTGGTACAACAGATACAAGATCAGGGGCAAGGGTTTGCACTACTGAAGAGTTCTTTATTTATGTAATGCAAAAGTCTAACAATTTTCACTAATTTTGTAAAAGATTATCTGCAACATTATGATAGGAAAGAAAAGTTGTGTTTGTCATCATGCACGCATTACAAACTGGATCAGAATAAAAAATTGCTACACATGTCTTAGTTAGCAGAAAATCTAGTTTATAAGCAATGTAATTTGTGATCAATATCTTAGTGTGGGTTTGTTTTTAAATTACAATTAACATAATTGGACAGTCCAAGGTTAATACATGCCTTAATATCAGTAATTATCATTTGAAAATGACTTTTGTCAGTGTTGATCCTTGACAATACTTTGCAGTGACAATACTATGCAGGTATGAATTTGGGATTGGGTTATCTGCTATCTCCATCACAGCTAGGGTGAATCATGGGCTTGAATGTTTGGCTCATGGCTGAAATAATAAAATTTTAGCAGGTAACTGACTCCAACAACCCCCACAGGTATAGAGCATTAACAGCTGGATGATGATGGCTGGAAGATTTTTAGGAATAACTTACGCAGCTGTTGAGGAATAGAGCTACAGAATGATTTCCTGGCACATTTTCTCAATCAGTAATAATGTTTCATAGACAGGATCCAAGGTCTGTTGCAAGTTGTTTCCCAAAGAAATTCAACTTACTTAACAAACATTTTGAATGACACAAGACAAGACAAAAAGGAACAATGGCAAACTGTAACACAAGGATTAAGAAAGAATAAATGAAAGGTAAAATGTTATCAGAACATCAAAATAAATACATGTTCCAGAGAAAGAGAATAAAACAAATACTTTCTGCTTATTAAAAGCTTCATTAATTAGCTTTGTCTTCCTTGTCTAATCATCCACAGACTGTTACAGACCAGGAAACTCTACAGATGGAGTTTATAATAACGTCTGTTTTGAATTTATGGGACTACATTAAGCTTATTGCTCATGCCTCTGAAGGCTCCTCAGAGAACAAACCTTTAACATAGCTCAGACATTGCATTCAGCTTTAAAACTAATAGCCACGACTGTAGAAGAGGTCTTCCGTACGTTTTGGGGATATTAGCCAAAACTCTGCCTGCAGAATTTGTGATCGTGAACTACTGGAACTGTAAAAGAAACCTTATTTTGTCATAAAAAGTCAAATGAAGATCCAGTTTCTGAAGTCAGAATTATTTATAGAGGTACAGCTCCTTAGATAGAAATAACAGAAAAAGGGACATTTATAGTTGGTTTTGATTCTAAATTGGAAATTGAGTGCTCAAGATGGGCTTATTCCAAAAACCTTATTTGACAATGATTACCAAGATTCTCAGGTAAAAAGGGCTCCAGGAAATAACAAGTATTTAGGTTTCAATTGGTAACTTTTGACATATTACAATAAAAAATGATCTGAGTTTGAGGAGTGAACAAGGTTTTTATTGACATCAAATTGCCTCTTTAACCCATACTAAATTTAGTATTCCATATCAAACTGATATAGTGGTAGGTTTTTGCTGTTTTATATTTCATTAATATGACCAGATATGCATGCTTATGAAAAATGGCTTTGTGTTTGTCTGTCTCCGTCAATGTCTGCTGCTCTAGTGATATACAGTCATTACAGTCTAAGATCATCTGATAATCAGCAGAGCCACTATTTTGTGGCTCCACTATGAACTCTTGAATGAGATAAAGGCCATAATTGTTCCTATAAATCAGATCTCTCATGCCACCATGTGGAGAGAGTCTCTCTGTGTACTCATCAACCAAAGGAAAAATGGTTAGTTTATCAGACCAAATATACTTCAAATATACCAAAGTCAGTCTGCTGTGACTCAGCGGGTTAAAACTCTTTCATTTAATGAAGGATCATAAATATGCTCAGACTTGATGCCTTTCATGCTCATTTTCAATCATCATTCTCTTTACTTCTGCACTAAATATTGTCATAACCAAGAAAACTACAGGTCTCAGCTAATTAGCTCATTCGTTGTCTGGTGTCACTGACTTGTTTGTGGTTATCAGCACCTTGGCTTTGAACTGTGCAGAGCCTGGCTAAGAATAGACATGACCTGCTAACCTCACTGTGTCTCCTGCATGCTCTCCTCTACAGCAACAGTGACAGTGTTGACACCGGAGCCCCTGAGAATATATCTGACTAGTGTTTTGCCGAGCATGACCATGTAGGCTACACCATTTACTCTGCACATGGGGCTTTCCACATCTCTGTGGTTCTCATCCTCATCCAGCCAGATCAGTGTAGCATACAAAGAGAGAGAGTCTGGGCATCTTGGGCTAGCTACCTGCAGAACATAAGAAACTCAGCACCACTCCTTGTTTCATACATCAGGAGGCTGCACATGTCCTCAAACTAGTCCTCTGTGCTTCTATTCTCTACCTGGTTTGCTTTTTTTCCTTAAATATCTCATAACATCTTGTCTCTGGTATCTTAAACATACACTCACCCAGCTCAGATACACACACTCACTCATTAGTCCACTCCATGATGATCTCAGGCAGTTATTTTAGACACTGCTGCAAATACCCAAGTCTGATGTTATATAGACATAGAGTCCCAGACAAATAAGCATGATATGATTAAAAACCTGTGAGATCTTGAGAGATGTGATGTTACTCATTTTTATCAGTTTATTTTGTTTTATGCTTAAAAATGTATTTTTCAGCAAGCATGTAAATGCTGATGTACTCAGATAATGTGTGGTAATTATATTTGATAGACAGGACATTTAGTTTGATGCCAATAAAATTACATAATAGCCAAAGTAATAGCACATATGTAACAGCCATTGATATCAGTCTTATCAGCAGGAATGACAATTAGTACCACTTATTATAGGGTTTACAATACAATGTTACAATTTTGGGAAGAAGAGGACAAATGCTGTCATATAAGACAAATAAAACAGCCTTTTAACATCTCTGTGATTTAAAATCTCATCTTCCGCACTTACTGAATTAAGAGTCTTAGGCCAAGGATTTATCACCAGCACAACCAAGGACACAGGACGTGGGTACTTAAGTAAACAGACAGATGAAATACAAAATAAATTCATATTCATCCTTGACATTTCCGATGTTGGAGGTGGACAGATGGATACCTCTCCATTTATTCATAGCTTCTTCCATCCATCCTCCAGTTTTGAAGGAGCCACGGCACTGAAATGAGTTTTGCCTCAATACACCCAAATTAAAACGTTTTGTTAGATTTATTATAAATATTATTCATATTTTTTAAATAAAATGAGTTATTTTTAAAGCTAACGACATGTGGCAGCCTTCCAGTATAGAGTTCTGATACGATAGGACTGTAATGTATATGAATATGTAAATGTACAGTATCCATTAAATTGTGCATTTAAATGCATTATGATTTCATTATGATTGTTTGGTCTATGAAATATCAAAAAAAGTGAAAAAGTGACCATCACAACTTCCCAGAGCTCTACTTGACATCTTCAAATGTCTTGTTTTGTCCAACCAAAAGTCCAAAACCCAAAGATGTTCAATTAACAATCATACACGGCAAAGAAAATCAGCAAAATCCTCATTTTTGAGAAGCTAAAACCACAGAAGGTTTGGCATTCACTTCGTTTTTGCCAGGAGGCAGCCAGAACCTTCACAACTGGGGTATGTCTATCTGGAAATTTGCAATTTAATTCGATTTTACTCTTTTTTTTGGGGGGGGGTACAGATCATGGCATTGTCGAGGGAAAACATCTAAAGTCTACAGGTTTAAAGGCTGAAGAATATTTTTAATTTAGAAGATTTGTGATGCTGTTCTTTGGAGGACTGAAGAGACAGGTGAATCCAACACCTGTTTCAGCAAGGTTGGGACTCCCATAGTGAGGACAATGCTTTAAAAGGTGACATATCTTTACTCTTCATAATTCAAGAACACATTTAGGCCATTTACAGCCCACAAATGGTCTTTCTGCAGTAAAGACCATTTGTAGGCCCAAGAACAACCCAAACTAATGACCCTTCCTTTGCTGTGACATGACAAATGATAACAACCCCCAGTTACCAAGTAACAAAAACCCTGGGATTAAATGCAGCATCCATAGTCAGGATGGAAGGATGATGGAAGTATGTTTTGTCTTTCCGCTGTTTGTTCTTATCATTTTGTGCTCTACAGGGATTATGAGAAAGGTTGCAAAGTGGGCAGTGAGTCAGTGAGATCATTGATAAGGTTGGTAGGTTCCACTTAATCCAGGAAGTCCTCACATACTCGGGTATAAATCAACCTGGAGTGAAGCAGAGGTCCTCAATAAAAAGCCGTCCTGCACAGAGGAACAATGAAAGGGGCACTTTCTCTCAACATGGTAATACTCCATCTCGTTCTATGACTTACTCGTGCTTTCCTTCAACAGACTTTTGATTGACCATTTTCTTCTATCTCTGTATTATTAGGTAACTGCTGCAACCATGATGGGCTCAGTGAAATCAGCTGGAGTGTCTCTTCTTCTGTTGTCTTTTCTTCTTTACGTAGCTGATTCTTACCCCAACACTGACTTATCGAACAGTAAGATATGTTTATAATACAAGAACTAGTGTACTAAGTACTCTCCTCCTCTCACTTACTATAAAGGCATCTAATTGTTCATATTTAGTTTGCAAATGAAATGTAAATGCAATGTGAGTACGCAAACCAAGGATTTACTTCAGTGAATTAGCATTATCTGCTTTTATTTATCTCTGTTCACAAAGATTGTACACTGTGTTTTCAATCTCAGATCTCAACTGTTCCTGGCATCATATCACAAGCTGTCCATGATCAATACTTTTTGATTCGGGTTGTAAAACTTGTATCGTCTTTCTCTAGTGGGCTGTGAGGAGTGCACACTGAGAAAGAACAGCGTTTTCTCGAGGGATCGTCCGATCTACCAGTGCATGGGCTGCTGCTTCTCCAGAGCGTACCCAACACCTCTCAGGGCCATGAGGACAATGAATATCCCGAAGAACATCACCTCGGAGGCAACATGCTGTGTCGCCAAGCACAGCTACGAGGTACATGTACAGACAAAAGACATGTCGGGAAAACTTTACTTAAAATACTGTACCTATTTACTAAACAACCTAAACAAGGTTACAGTAAGATTGAAATGAGTCTTGGGGGGATTGTTCTGATAACCTAACGATGCATACCGTGTAATCGCCACAGACGATTAAAGGCTCATATTAGCTTCAGATAAACTTTTGAGTACAGTGTGGATTTTATCCCCCATCACTTACATTGTAATTGCATTAGACAGGGATCTTTTAATGTCCAGTATGAACAGGAGGAATGATTACAGCAAGCAAAACCTGTTTCAATGATCATATGGGCACCTGGCTATTGTTTTAAGACAGGCTTGAAAAATTGTGAACCTATCCTTTAAGTACATTTAGCTGATAATACTGCTGTACGTTTACTTAAGTAGGACTTTAAATGCAGTACTTTTACTTGTAATGGAGTATTTTTACATTGTGGTATTGGTACTTAAGTAAAGGATCTGAGTACTTCTGACCAGTGTTTGGTTTTCATTTAGTTTGCACTTTCTTTCAATTCTGATTTCTGTCAGTTCAAAGGTGTTGACATTACGACTCCTCACTCTGCTAAAAAAAAAAAAAGCATTTGATCATTCATATTTGCTGCTGTAGATTGATGTGATTTTGTTAATATTCACTCTTGTTTCTTTCTCCTCATCTGTTCCTCTTTCAGACAGAGGTGGCCGGCACCGGCATAAGGGTGAGAAACCATACAGACTGCCACTGCAGCACCTGCTATTTTCACAAGATATGACAGATGGGAACTGGAGACCATTCTGCAGCACTCAGCTTCGCAACAAATTGTGTTTCTTTTAATATGCACAAGCTCTTGTCTGTTTTGAAATGTATGTTCTTGTGTTGCCAGATAATACGTTTGTAGCAATTCTGTGTCAGTGATGTGTAATTAGCCTACATTTTTTTGCATTGATAGATGTATATGATTAATTGTAGATTGAAAAGCAATTAAAATGTGCACTTAGATGTTGCATTTTCATGAATTTGTCTTACACTGAAATGCATGGGATTGTGATGTGTGCATGTGTATGTGTGTTGGGCGCAATTTTTTGGGTGTGTTACTAATTGCTTCCGTAAATTGCTTTGGACAAATTAATGTAATGTAAGGAGTAGTAACATAAGTAACTGTCTGAAAGTGAAAATTGACTTTAAGGTTGATTACAGGCTTGTGCTATTACAAACCTGATTCTCCATTCAGAACTGGCAGCCAAAATATGTATGTCAAGTAGCCAATAAACAACAGAATTTAAATTGAAGCCGGCATCAGAGAGAAGTCGTTAAAGTGCTCAAAACGAAAAATACAATTCCATGACAACTGAGCAACTCCATCTGTTGATGAAGATTGTGTGATATGATCAAATACCCCAGGACAGCTCCAGAATTTAAATTATTTTGAAATGAAATACTTATTAAATGTGTGTATGTAGATTGTGATGTGAAAAAATGTAAAGTAAACCCATTAGTTTATTAGTGGAAATGAGTTGAGCCACATTTTTGGGATAATGTAAAACTTCAGGAAGTAAGCAACATATACCGTAGCGCACATCATAGTAAGTACTATACAGTAACCGGTGATATTTCAGCATCACTCTTTTTATGTTTTTTTTCATAATTTACAAATATAATCAATAACGCTTTTATGGCACTTCCAGAGTACGTTACATGTTGCCTTTTAGGTCATGATTAACCAGGCCCAAGAGCCTTTCAGCTGACTGACCCCTGTTAGTGCTGAAGTGTCCCTGACCAAGTCACACTGAGTCAGGGATGTTGCTGGAGCTGACCCTGTCCCTGGCGTGCACTCTGACCACTCTGGAGGGACAGGAAAGACAAGAATGTCTTGCCTTGGAGATATTGGAGGTTGGTTAAAACTTTTGTGAAAATGTAATATAATTTGCTTCATGATGGAGGTCTACTGATGCTCACTGCCCGGAGGTCATAGCTGATCTGCAGTCTCTGTGCATGTATGATGTAGCATGGAGCATGTTCAGGGAAAATCCAGGAGTCCAATCATCCTGAGATTAGCTCATGAGCAAACACTTCACGTCCAGCCTGTGTGCAGAGTGTGATTTTGTGTCACTGTAAGGTCATGGATGCTTTGTTGACATCGGGGGGGGGGGGTATGTGTATGTGGAGCACACTGTGTGCTCTTGCCCCCCGCCCCCGCCCCCTGCGTGCGCGTGCGTGCGTGCGTGTGCGAGTCTGGCAGCGTAACATCTGTACGTACGCGGTCGTGATTGTTGTGAAGATGGCGGAGGGGGAGACAGAGAAGGAATATGACACACGGAAAGCTATCGAGGAGCTCCGAGAGCGGTTCCAGGGTTTGACCACAGCTTTGAAAGAGAGCTCGCAGTCTCCGCTGGAAGCCTCCCTGCATTTCTGCCAGGAGTTTTGCCAGGTTAGCCCGTTCTCCTGCTGCTCATCCCGAGCAGCCTGCAGCCCTTCTGGCTTCCTGGCCGAGGATGCGCGTCTACGTTTGCTACAACAATGTAGCTAAGGAGCTAGCTGCCTAGTTAGCTGCCTGGCATTTCAAGATGGGGAAAAAAACTCCTCCGTGGTTTTCAGCCATTCTCTCAATGATGTTTGCTTGTGTCTTGAACTTATTTGCAAAGTCTGACTATCCGTGCGGCGAGAAGTCACAGCAATGTATGCGCACTGTGCATGTATTACTCGTATTTTCCAGGCCACATAGCTAATAGCAGATGGATGTTGCTAGCTGGTATGCAGGGTCCCCCTGTCCTGTGCAGTGGTCATGCTGTGCAAAAAATGGATAGCTGCGTTAGCGAGATTTTACAGGGCGATTGCATTGATATGCACTAAATTACATGATTGTATTCCACGTAGAAAATATAATTCAAGCGTTATAACACTGCATCTCCATGTTTGTTTAAGTTTTAGCTTGGTGTAAAAATGGGTTACTTTTGTGAAGCTGTTTGATCGTACGGAAAGATCAATGATTTTTCCAAGGTGCTAGCCCAGGCCTTGTGCACTAATTAATCCAGCTAACCACATCAGCGGAGATGTTCATTATGGTCATATAGCCAGCACCAGGGAAAAAAAGATGGTAAATTGATGTCAGTTTTATGGAAACCGATCTGCCTGCAGCTGGCAGAGGCAGTGATTTAAAAAGGGAAAGTGTGGCAGTGGTCACTGACTCCATTACACATCCTCCTCATTAATTTGCTCTGACCACGTAAATATCACGCGAGGTCTCCATTTACCTGATATCCCTCTGATACTGCAAGGATTACTGGCATTGCACCGAATTAATGTGAGATTATCGGTTTGTTTCTATACCACATTAACCGGCAGTGAGGAATTCATTCAACTTTAAAGTTATTTGAGGAAAAAAAGGGGGACGAGCTTCAGACTGTATGCTGTAGTTGTGTGCAGTTAATGAAAAATAAGAGAAACTTGCAACTGCAGGAATAATGGAGTCATTCAGGATGAAATGAATAATGTGTGTGGAAGAAATGGAGGGACTTTTCAGAGATGAAGGTTTGGCGTTACTTGATCTGACTGAAAGGGGGGAAAAAAGAGAGGGAGGATTAAAAAAAAAGGCTTTTTTTGCAGAGCCACACATAACTTTGGTGCTTTGTTGTCTTAAGTGTCGAAATCTTGACTAAATTATGTAATCAGTATATAATAACATAGTAGATATTGATCCAAATGAATTTTTTCATCCTTGATGATCTTTGATAGTTTTTTTTCTTTATTTAAAAGTTAACTGTGGCTTTTTCAAATCAAAGCGAACCACAAAGCTAAAAGTTTTACTATTTACATTGATCCCAAATTGCTATCACATCTTTGTATTCGGTCCTAATACAGCAGAATTACATCTGCTTTTTTCCCTCACTAAACATATTTGATTTTGATACTGGCAGTCGCCATAATTATAAATCCTACATTTTGTCTTTTACTACCAAGGCTAAAAATTAGCTTGGCTTATATTATTGATAAAGGGGCATCACTAAGCATAATTTGTCTATATGTAATTACACCTATATAACTGCTTTGGTACACTGAGCAAGAAAAAGTGTAAATAATTCTTTAACAAGGACAAATATAATTAATGAGCAAAATAGGGCTGAAACCAACTATTTTCATTATTAAATAATCTGTCAATTAGTTTTAAGATTAACTGATTATTCGTTGAGTCTATAAAATGTCAGAAAATAGTGAAACATGCCCCTCACAATTTCTCAGTGTCAAATGTGACGTCTCCAAATTTATTTATTTATTTTTTTATCCAGGCAGTTCCCCAAAAATGCAAAGAAATTCAATTTACACTGATGTAAAATAGAGAAAAGCAGCAAATCCTCACATTTGAGAAGCTAGAAACAGAGAATGATCTGCATTTTTGCTTGATGGACTTTAGATTAATTGACTAATTGTTTCAGCACTAAAGAAAGATGTTAGTGGTTTATACACATGGTGTTGGTTTTTATAAGCTTAGATTTTGATTTTTTCCACAGCAGCCAGTTGTTCTATTACTAGGATGTGCCGAATCAGCATTTGACTTTAACTTAAAAGTTGTTTAAAACAAACAATTCATTTATCGGGGGGTTTATTCTAATTGTAATATTTTTATGTTTTCCAGGTCCTTGTGGAACATGCTGGCCGTTGGAAAACTGATGAGGATCCACTGCCTTTGCTTGAGGTCTACACTCTGGCCATCCTCAGCTTTGCTAAGGCCGCTTCCTGTCTCTCCTCCGAATGTGAAAACGTGCCACTCCTACTTGAAAAGTTAGCACTGTGAGTAGAAACTGTATTCTTTTTCTTATTCTTTCAAACATCTTTACTATGAACTTGACCTGTAACTACTTGTTACACATTAATGACAGAAATATAATGCTAATCTGAATCTGCAAAGTAACTAGTAACTGAAGCTGTAAACTAAATGTAGTGGAGTATAAGTATAAAGTAGCAGAAAACGGAAATATTCAAGTAAAGTACAAGTACCTCAAATTTGTACTTAAGTACAGTACTTGAGTAAATGTACTTAGTTACTTTCCACCACTGCATAACATTACCTAACAGACCTAACATTAGTTTGCTTTGCAGCTCCACTTTTGTAGTTTTGTGTTTGGCCGACAGTGATCTTTAGATATTACATGAAAGATGCACAATATTTGACAATAAGAACAAAAAAAAAACACACCCAAATCTCAAAGGAAATCTTGATATGAAAAGTATGGAAATACTCTGAACAATGTGCTCTTGAAGTAGTTATGGAGGCAAAGTCCTTGAGGCAGTAATGCAGAATAGAAATGTAGGCTACCTCTTGGGGAGCTTCGACATATTTGGGATGAGCTACAGAGTATACAGTACTTTGCACATGGAGGTGCAGTGTGTACACACAATGAAGGGAATCAGAGGCAACCATTATAAATGTCAAGGATGTAACTTGATTAAGTATTGATCACAATTACCGATCACAAATACTGATCAGGTGATCAGATTTTCATTACTACCACATGAAAACAACAGTCACTATTCAATAACACCTACACCTATATTGATCCATGTAACTACTGTGTCTCACTGCTGCTGATTTACACTCACCATTCTTCCTGTTTGTCTTATCTTTATTATATTTACAAAATGTCACACTGACTTTACAGCACCACACTTTGTGAATAGTTATTCGTGTGTGGTTACCCTTAATTTGTGGAGTGTGTGTACATCCTTGACCTAAATGTGGCTTTAACAAATGACTGTGTTGGATCCACAGGAGCTGTGCGGAGCTGCTGCTCTTACTGCCCCAGCATGTCCCTGGTGCCTTATGGGAGGAGTTTCAGGCCTCCATGAAGGTCAGTATCTCCAGGGCTGTTCGAAGACTTTTTCTGAGGCTTATCTTTGCGGCTATAAGCAATGAAAAGTTGTTTAGTAATTAGAATGCATTTGGTTTAGCTCATCATTAAAAAGTAATATAAACATACGGGCTGAATGTTTGGATCTGTTGGTTCTCTTTACGAGAACGAAATTTTTTTAAATGCTCTGTTCACTGCTGCCTTTGAAGAAATGTAAACTGTTGAATGATGACACAAATTCACTACAGTAACATTGCGCTAACAATAACTTTAGACTTTTGACTGTCGCTGATGACTCGCTGAAGTTTCAGTAATTTACTTGCTACATATTTATTTATCTTCTGTTGCAGTTGGCACACAGCCTTTTGCAAGAAAGTGGGAGCGCACAGCTTTGCCTGCTCTCAGTTCTGGCACAGCAGGATGGCGTCTGGTCCAACACCACACTAAGCAGCATCCTGTCCAATCAAAACCCTCAAACTGAGCAAGGTTAGTTCCCACTTGGTTTGAAGACGCACATTGCTAACTTGTACAGTTGTAATTGCATGAAATTATAATTTCTAGTGTGTTTTATAACTGAATTGCCTCCCATCTGCAGTATCTTACCTTTTGTCTCTGTCCTTTTTTAAAATGATTTGTTTCTTAGTTCATGAGTATCTTCAGATGGAAGGTCCCACGCTTCTGAACATGAGAATAAAGCACCTAATCAAAGTGGACAGCGTTGATAAAGCTGCTGTCCTTGCGAAGATGTGCTCAGAGTATCCCGGATATGAAGGAAAAGGAAACTTCAAGCAAACCTACTTGCTTTGCATCTGCATGACAAAAAGTCAGGAGCAGCTAATGGAAGAGGTAAGAGATGACACACAGCAACACACTTCCTTGTACACGCAAAGTCATTACATTTAACACTTGAAACAACTGATTCTTGATCTTATATCTTTAACCCAGCAAAACTCCCATACAGAAAATTGAAGCCATTTTTAAGGTTTAATGTTTTTTGTGTAACATGATCATTAGAACAAACAGACTATTGGACTGAAAATTGACTGTTATTTTCTAAAACTGAACTGAACTTGAATCTAACAAGCAAAACCCAGTAATCACTCAGCCCTTGTTTGATATTTGATAAAATGTCCTAACATTGTTGTCAAATGTTATTTGATTTCATTTAAATTGACTGTTTCTTTGATTATTTCTCTCTTTCTCCCTAATAGATTGCTTCAATAGACTGTAAAGATGCTCTTGAAATGATCTGCAACTTGGAATCAGAGGGAGATGAGAAAGGAGCTCTCTGCTTATGTTCTGCTTTTCTCAAGCGACAGCTTCTCCAAGGAGATGTTTATTGTGCCTGGTAAGTGTTACTGTTTGTTTCAGATAAATACACTTAGAACACTTACAAAATTGCTCTTAGGAATACAGTGATCATGGAACAAATGTATTATGCAATTGACTTTTATCCAACCTGAAGCAATCTCTGTAGTAAACAAAGGTACCCTCAGTGTTGAGCAGTGTTGCAGATACTGACTCTGTGTGTTTGAAGGTCCATGTCTCTTAATAGCTTACTACTTGAGGGAAGATAGGCCAGCTGTGACTGAATGAGTAAGAATATAAATGACTTACTCTCTTTAGAACTGTGCAAGTACACTTCTAGATTTGTGGTTATCTGTAATGTGAATATATGTACTTTTTAATTTCAAATAGAGCTGCAACAGTTAGTCAATTTAACGATTAGTCAATCAACAGAACCTTAATCGACAACTATTTTGGTAACTGATTAAGCATGTAGGTCATTTTTTCATGCAAAAATACCAAACATTTGATGGTTCCAAGTTCTTCGATTTTGGGGTTTTTGGGCTGTTGGTCGGACAAAACAAGACATATAATGATGTCACCTTGGGATCTAGCAGATTGTGCTGGGTATTTTTCATTGTTTTCTAAAGTTTTAGAAACCAAATGATTAATCAAAAGATTAATCAATAATGAAAATAATGTTTAGTTGTTTTTAACAGTTGTGTTTGTGATGTTTTCCAGGGAACTCACACTGTTCTGGAGTAAGCTACTCATGCGTTTAGAGTCATCAGCTGATGCATTTCTTGGACACAGCAAAGAGATGGCTCTTCTCTGTAGAAGCGTCTGTCATATTCTGTTTCTAATCAAAGTGATCCAAAATGAGGTAAGAAAAATAGTCTACAAATTTGTAGCTGATAGCAGAACCGTTACTCATAACCATTCACACCAACAATGACTCATAGGATACTGCATCTGTTAAAGGGGCCTTAATATCAAATCCTTGGCATTTATGTTACTTTTTTATTTCTGTAGGTTGGAGAGGTGGGGCTTCCAGTGTGCGTGGAAATGTGCATTCAAGCTCTGAAAATGACCACCAGTGACCACAAGGATAGCAAGTCTACCATCTGCAAAACTATTTCCTGCCTCTTGCCAACTGATCTAGAGGTCAAGCGTGCGTGCCAGCTGACCGAGTTCCTCCTCCAGCCTACCATTGATTCGTATTATGCTGTGGAGTCACTGTACAACGAACCCGACCAAAAGCCTGAGGAGGACGGGAGTCTACCAGTGCCCAATTCTTTACGTTGCGAGTTACTGCTGGCCTTGAAGACACAGTGGCCTTTTGATCCAGAGTTCTGGGACTGGAAAACACTGAAACGCAACTGCTTGGCACTGATGGGCGAGGAGGCAGCTATTGTGTCATCTATTGACACACTCAATGACACAGACGAACAGGAGGTGGAAAGTGCACTTGGCAAACTCCCTGAATACAGAGACCTGGAGGATTTTCTGTTAACCACTACAAATGAACTCAATGAAATCACAGATGAAAGAGAAAAAAACAGAGAGGCAAAAAAATTACGGGAGCAGGGTTTTGTGTCTGCTCGGTTCAGAAATTGGCGAGCCTACATGCAGTATTGTGTTTTGTGTGACAAGGAGTTCTTGGGTCACAGAATTGTTCGGCACGCACAGAAGCATTTCAAAGATGGAGTGTATCTTTGTCCAATTTGTGCAGACAGTTTTGAAAGTAGGGAGGTTTTAGAGCCACATGTAGCATCACATGTAAAGCAATCTTGCAAAGAGAGACTAGCTGCAATGAAGGCTGCTAGGAAGGTAACCAAACCACCTCAGTCCCCTAAAAGTCCATCAAAAAATTCAAAAGTTGCTGCCAAGATGAGCATTAGTCCTGTTAAAATTGAATCTCAAATTGGCGACCAACTGGCGTCTCCTGTTAAGATAGAACAAACTACATCTGACACACACATAAGTCAAGACTGTTTCTGTCCTGTCAAAAACTGTTCCAAGGCTTTCAAGTTTTTCCGTAACCTCATGGCTCATGTCAGATCTCACAAGGACGACGAAGAGGCCATGAGGTTTTTGGAGATACAAAAACAGAAAGTGGTGTGTCAGTATTGCAGACGGCAGTTTGTTAATGTCAGACATCTTAATGATCATTTGCAGATGCACTGTGGCAGCAAACCATATATCTGCATACAGTTGGATTGCAAGGCCAACTTCAACTCCAATTCTGAGCTTCTCATGCATAGAAAAACACATCCTGAATTTAAGGCCCAGTGCATGTTCCCCAACTGTGGCAAAGTTTTTAGTGAGGCCTACCTGTTGTACGATCACGAGGCTCAGCATTACCTCACCTACACCTGCCAAACAGATAACTGTGGCAAAATATTCTACTCGCAGTCTCAATTCTTGTCTCACCAAGAGAATCATAGTACAAATGATCCAGTTAACAGTTTGCCCATCACAAATCAAAACACTCCTGTCACTCTAAAAGTAGAACTACCACTCGAGAGCACCCAGAGCGAAGAAGACGCATGTTCTGCAGTTGTCTGCCTTGAAAAGATTAATACAAATGCATGTATGACGGAGGCGTCACAGGCAAACACATCACCATGCACATTACCAGATCTTGCTAAAGAAGCTGGTCCTGTGAGAGTGAAACACTCGATTGAAAGCATGCTGAATTCTGCGGCAAATCCTGAAATGGAAGAACCAGAGAAATGCTACACTCCTCTGACAAACCCCACTCCAGCACTAGCTGATGCGAAACCAGCACCGGAGGCTTCTCATGCGCACCATAATGTGGCTGAACAAGGTGAGGTCCCTCCAGTATATCCTGTACCCAGTGCAACAGATCCTATGGCACGTCAACAGGGAGAGGGGCTTAATAATGTACAAGGCAATGAAGTTCCAAAAGCGATTCCACAAATAATTTCTCCAAGTCAAATCAAGACAGAAATTCCTTCTTCGCTGCAAGGATATCCTTCCAGCATGCCTGCTGTAACTGCTGGCAATGAGGAGAACCTGCATTGCTGCCCATACAATGACTGTACAAGGGCATACAGTACAAACAAAAGTCTGTCTAGGCATGTGAAGAAGCAACACCCGGAAATATTTGAAGACTGGAAATTGGCAAAGAAATATAACAAAGTGGCCAAAATTACAGCAAAAAAGGCACCAAGTGGGCCAGTTTCACCTAATCCGTCTCAGAACCTGGGGAACAGGCCGTCAACTCAGCCAGGAATACTATGCAACAAACCTGGGATGCAGCAAATGGATTACCCAACGGGATGTTCAACCTCACCTGCCCAGTGTTATCCTGGATCAATGGAGCCTGTGCCTATCACTCCAATGGTGAACCCCACACTGTACCCGTCATGGGGAAGCCCAAATAATCCCAGCGGAATGATGCATTCAGACATGTCCCAGTCATGGTCTTCACCTCCCATGAATAACTGCTATCCAGATGCCTTCAACGTGAATGAGTACCCCTCTCGAAGCTATCCTCAATGGCAGGCAGACCCTTATCAAACCACAGCGTCTCTCCCACCTGATAGAGATCATTCAATGGCAGCTATACATGGTCCCACTACATCACACGCACCTTCAGATTCAAGTTTGATGTCCCAGTATGTGTCCAGTTCTCTGATGCTTGACAATGGAGGGCAAATACATAATGGAGGGCATCAGTATGGACTAATGCATCCAGAGGGCAGTGGAGACAGCGTAAATATGAGAAAAAGCAGTGCAAGTATGACAAGCCAGTTGGATAATGGAAACAGTATCTCAACAATTGACAGCCTCCCTGAAGGAAGTTACCACACTCCATATGCTCAGAGTGAAAACTCTTGTCATACTCAAGGCTCATCAGTTGATATTCCCATGAAATGTCTGAGCCCAGAGGCCCAAGTTGCATTAAAAGCTACAAATGAAATCATTAAAACAGAGAATATGTCCACTCCTGGTTATGAACAGATGGACAACTCTGTGGATGGCATGCTCAGTCCACACAGTGTCTCTCAAACAGATTTCCCTTATGAAGAGGACTGTCCTAATGCCGACTGTGAGACTAACCCTTCAGATGAAAAGGGCAGTGACCCTGACATGCAGAAAGGAAAACGCAGCAGGTTGAGCAAGCGAACCAAATGGCCAGCCATCATTAAGGATGGCAAGGTCATCTGCAGGAGATGCTTCAGAGAGTTCACAAGCACCAAGTCTCTCGGGGGTCACTTGTCTAAACGCTCACAATGCAGGCCTGTTGACGAGATCGACCTAACAGCTGATCTGCCAACATCTTTTCTTGATTTTCTCAATGACCCACATGTCCCTGACACTAATGGAGCAACATACAGCGTGTCAAATGGTGATTTCTCACAGCAATCTTGTAGCTTGATCACTTTGACTTCACCCATGGTGTTGAAACAGGAGCCCCAAAATACAAATATAATGGACTATTCAAACTCCTTATCGGTTTCCTCTGAAAACCAGCAAGAGAAGGCAGTAGAGTTGGCTAATCCAGCCCTCGCTGCACCTTATCAAGAGGATCACTTGATGGAAATTTCACATGCCTTTCAAAGGTTGGATTTGATTGAGGCTGCACAAGAGAAGATGCGGAGTGCTCTGTCATTAGAGCAAAGTGTCAGTCATTGTGATAAAGCCCCTGACACTGAAAAAAGTAAAATACTGAGTAAAAGTGATGACAAGCCCTCTGAAAAGATACCCAAACCGTTTAAATGTGACCAGGATGACTGTGAGTACTCGTTCATGACAAAAGAGGCGTTATTCAAACACTTGAGTAAAATGCACGACTACTCTAATGAGATGATAGAAGAACTGAAAAGAACCCCATCCAAACTGTCTCCATATCCTTGTCAGATTTGCCCCAAAACATTCACGAGAACGACAGGTTTGAGAATTCACTATGAAAAAGTCCATCGACTGTCAAAGGCAGAAATGCAGAAGCTAAGGATCAGTGCTCGAAACAGGCGTGCTTTTAGACTTAACAAAGATGACATGTTTATTAGCCGTGCAACCACTGATGCCAATATCAGTTGCACGCCACAGTCTGCAGTGGTATTACCTGCTATAAAACAAGAACCGCTTGACATTGCAATTGCACCTCAAACAGACAGTGAGAACAATCCTGACGTTCCTCAAATCACTTCACCAGGAGAGGCAGTTAAACAAGGCTTCACACCTGAAGTATCAACTGTTACACGACTACCGTCACCTCACAACTATTTGACTGATAGGTCGTTTGGTGAGGTGGCACCATCAGTTCATGAAGCCCCAGAGCAGCCTCAAGTGGCTGTTGTAAACAAGAGCCCAGATGTGAAACAGAAATCCAGTTTGCAACAGAAACTCAGTCCGGTTGGCAAAGCAAAGGAGCAGCAAGGACGATCAGATGCATCATTAAGCAAAGTAAAAGAGTCCAGCCCTCCTACTGCATTTGCTTCATCCTCCCCAGAGAAACCCAGCAGCTCCAAAAACACACCAACGAAGGATGAACCCCAGAGGAAAGAGAAAATTCAGAAAAGGTTAAGCCTCACAATGTGTGACACAGATAATGCCTACAGTCCATATAGACCATATCGCTGTGTTCATGAAGGATGCACTGCCGCATTCACCATCCAGCACAATTTGATTCTCCATTACAGGGCCATGCATCAGGCATCCCTGCCCCCCAGCAAACCTGAAACTGACATTGAAAGGACTAGTGTTAATAATGGACAGGAGAGCGATCAGAAAATAGACAAAGATAATGAAGTCAGGTGTCAAGTGAAAGACTGTTCAAGGGTGTTCATGGGAATCACAAGGTTAGTGCAGCATTACCTCTTACTTCACAAGTTTACCCGTGACAAAGCCACCGCCATGATGGCCAGCATGACCATAGGGACTTTCAACTGTGACCGGCCGGAGTGCGCTCTCCCATTCAACTCTGTGGAAAAGTACATCGAGCACATTAAGAATTTCCACAAGGAAATTGCCATCTCTGAGAGCGGCTCAGTTGATCCAACTTTCAGGTGCGAGTATGAGGGATGCGACCGCGTTTACACTACAAAATCAAACCTCCTCCGACACCTGATAAAAAAGCACGAATATGTTTATGATCCTAAAACAAGTGACGGAAGAAGGACTAAATCAATGGGGCTCTTCCCAGGGGTTAACAACGGGAAAGAGAACATGGAAAACAAATTCAAAGTGAAGAAGAAAAACACTAAAAAGAAAGATGGGAAGTCCATTGAACACTGGACTAGTTTCGGAAAGCCTACACTAAAATCTCACGAGGAGGCATCAGCCATGTGCACCAAGAAGTCCGCCCTGCAGTACCCATGCATGATAATAGGCTGTGATGCGGTGGAGCGAGCTGAAAGAAGTATATTCAAGCATTACACCACTCATGGCCTCACAGAAAGATACATTGAAGACCAGAGGAGCCAGTTCATTTTCTGCAAAAAGTACTCACGTGCCAGATTCAAGGATGCAAACAAATCAGAAGGTGCGTCAAGCTCATCCTCTGAGGAGACGGAACCAGACGACGGCGAAAAGCCCAGTGACCAGAAAACAGATGAGCTGGTGGAAAGAATAGGCCAAGAAGACAGCAAGCTGTCCAACGACGATAGTGCAGAATCTCAAGCTTCCACTGGGACAGAAGGAGGAACTAAAAGAGGCCGTCCCAGAAAACCTGCACATCCCACACCAGCTTGTCCAGAGAGGATGCAGACGCTTCGGAATCGTTCGACTGTTAACAGTTCAAGAGAGAACTCAAATCCTGGTACCCCTACAGCCCAAGAACAACGTGACGACGGGGTTATGCCAGGGTCTTTCAAGCCTTTAGGGCTTGAGGACTCGTTCCTTAAGTTCTTGGAAACCTCAGAGTCAACCCACTCTTCCAAACGCAAATTAAATGATAAATCTAGTGCTGAACTGCCGTCCAAAAGACAACAAACTCACAAACAGAAATCTGCAATGAAAAGTAAAATAACTGGCTGTGAAAATCTTGTAGACTTCCGAAATCCCCTTAATCTCAAATCAGTGAGCAATGTCAAGATTGTCATGGATAAAACATTTTCAGACGGTGCTGATCTTTTGCTAAAGCAGCTACAAGACATGAGGCCCATAGTCATAATAAAAAAGTGGCTTTATAGCGGATCATAGCCCAATATTTTGTTTTCAACTCGATCTCACTCAGGATTTGAGAAGTTATGCTGCAGAATGGTTTGTTTGTTAATGCATCAGATTTCCAACTGATAACAGTAACGGTCACAGTTAACGATGAAATGGCCTATTTTGTACTTAATGAAAAAAATGTCTTGGATGATTTTAAGTATGTATGTTAGCTATAATAACCAGGTAATCTATAGGGCATAGATTTTAGAAACATGTTTGTATTTATGCTTAGTACTGAAGATGTTTTTTTTTTTTTTTTTGCTAAATGGAGACTTTTAAAGAAAAACAATGTTTTTATATATCCCTATGGGATTATAAGTTCTGTTTGTATTTATTTCATCCTTTTTCAACACTAGTAGACCTATCTGTAATATTTACATGTCTTCCACAAAGTGTTCAATAAAATGTTACTGGTTCCTTTTGTAAAGAGTTGTCTGCAGATCTTTTTTTGTGTTGCAGGGATTTTTTCTGATATCTTGTTTACAGTTTAGTTCACAGTAGAGTGAATTTGTTTCTCAGGCTTCCTAGATTCATGCACTGTCCTACTGTAACTAAGATATAATTACAAATAAACAATGATAGATAAAGTACATTTTCATATGGAAAATGGACATATAATGCCCACTATACAATTGCTGAATTTCTAACAAAACATAAGATCACTTAAATTAATCTTCTTGTCTGCTGAGTTTCTTTACACATAAATTACACATTTACTGGACTTCATTTGCATGAAAATAAATTACATTTTGTAATATAACTTTCTGTAGCAGTCTAGTTCAGTTCAGTTTTCAGTATACACACCCAACATTATACAATATGCACAATGCTAACTAAATACAATAAAGATTAAAAAGGGCAAAATAAAGTTTTGGCAAGGTCCCTGGTTTTGTGAGACCTATATCATAATATTCCTCATCACTTGAGAGATATAGCTACATATTAATTAATCCATATAAATAGCTAAATATATACAAATTAAACTTTACATAGGCTACTGATATAAAGGTTTAAAGCTATACTATTCTACTATTATTTATGTTACTTATATTGTATGTTTATTATCATAACCTTAGTATTAGGGAGCATCGTCTATGAATATGAATATTAAACAATGCAATAGGAAACAGACTTGGACCTGCAGGGAGGCCCCAACAACCGTGACAGGCCTGTTCCGCTTTAATTAATAGTTTGGTCTATAAAATGTCAGAAAATGGTAAAAAAATAAATAAAAAATGTTACTTAGTTTACTATGATATAAGACAAAGAAAAGCAGCTCATAATTTAGAAGCTGAAACTGCGTGAAAAATGACTTAAAAAATGAATAGTTTATTAAAATAGATGCAGATTCATTTTCTGTTGATCAATTGATTGTTTCAGTTCTACTTTTGAGACTTTAAGTACATTTTGCTTATAATACTTCTGTTCTTTTACTTACAATGCCTGACGTTTACTTGTAGTAGAGTATTTTTACACTGTGGTATTATTACTTTGAATGTTGTAAAGGATCCGAGTACTTCTTTCACCTCTGTCAATAGCAAAAACATCCTCTCAGAAAGCAAACTCATTATAAATCAGGTTTTGTAAAGTAATTTCTCTCGGGAATAACGTAGGTCATGGATGTAAAATAAGACCTTTCTTTCTTTCGTTCATATAATACATGGTGTAGCTACCAGATATGCTCGATCTGGCAGATCTGCTCGGGGTACTGCGTTTATAGATGACGTAACACATACACACATTATGATTGGCTGTACGTCCAAAAGCGTAACCTAGCTGAACACAATCTTCCGTAAACGTCACAGTGGCGGGAAGTAGTAGTACCTACTTCGTAAGGCACAGCACAAGCTGATTTTTAGAAGCAAATATTTTACTTTTAAACGGCAGTGCAAATAACTGACTGAAAATCCTAGATATAATACTGCCGTTACATGTAGCTGAGATGTCTACTTTATCTGTGTCAAAGGTAACGTAATATCCTGACGATATGTTGCCATGCAACGTTGTGCTTTATAAACCTCATGAAACTAGATTGGCAATCGTGACACAACATGGCCACATCAAAGTTTTGATTCTCTGTTTGTGACTTATTGCCGTTGATATTTCAGGGCTGCTTTGTTTTCAAGCCAAGTGCTAAGAAGAAAAAGACACTCAGTTTGGGTGAGTTATATTAATGTTTATAGGAGAGTATCGGTGAGCTGTCAAGTTAAGCTAAGTTATACTCACGTACGTTGATGCCATTTCTCCACAGAGGATCATTTCACCCATGGCTGCGAAGGTGCTGAGAACAGTGAAATACGATTCAAACTTTGTCAAGATCTATGGGACAAAATTAAAACAAACACAGAGGTAAGAACATATAATCAACATGTTGCCCAGTCCAACAGAACCTACATTGAAAAGTTAGTCGAACAGTATAGGTGAATCGTTCAGAAAATATCTTTGTTTGATTTGGTAAATTTTTACATATTCTAAGCATTAAACTGAACATATATAAAATATTTTGGAGCGTTGCAAGGCCCATTAGTGGTGTCTCAACAGCACTATATAGTACAAAACCATAGCAGTGTTTTGCACTGTCACAAAAACAGGAGATACCACCCCAACTCTACAACCTCAAAAGTGCATTACTTTGAACAAAACCCTCTAAAGGACTGTTTGATTTACGATTCAGCTGGGGAAAAAAATGATGGAACAGATTTTGTTATGCTCCTTTGAAACAGCTTATTATCAAGAGACTAAACAATAGCCTTAAAATATTAGCCCCAAATTGGGTCTCATAAACAATTTATGGATTTGAGTTTGTTTAACAAATATGTTTTGCTGCCTGTAAGGTTTTACAGAACAAACTCAACAGGAAAATCTTGGACAGCTTGCTGGACTTCACGAGGAAGTGCTCTTCCACCCGCCAACACAGTGACTGGGCATCACAGATGAGGGCCAGTGAGATTCCCACAGCAGCTCTTGTGCTTGGTATTTGTCATTTTCTTATTGACTATTCAAACAAGAGACAATTTAGAATATAATGGAAACGAATCATCTCCACTGTCTTTATTTTCATCAGTCTTGTGGTACGCCTTTGAGGGTTTCTTGAAGCCTAATCTGACATAGTGTCACACATTTTGTCTGCTTTTTTTCCCCTTTGATATCCTCCATAGGTGTGAATGTCCCGGACCATGACATGACCTTCCAGAGTCTGTCTGACCTGCTCCAGCAGTCTGTCAGTCCTCATGTGGCCTCTGTACAGGCCAAAGAGTGTGGAGGTAAGGGACTCCGAGGATCTCATTGCCTTTTGATTTTGAACACTTGAAGAAACTTGTCTCTTTGTATCTTAGAGTAGTAATAGTAGTGGCTTCGTAATTATTTTGTCATGTACCACCATTACAGTTTATCCTTTCAAGTCTTTATATTGTCTGCTTAATCAGCATTGAAGCATTTGATGAAGAGGGTCCTGGAGAGGTTGATGGGCACTGCTGTGACTGTGGACGATGAGGAAGAGGAGGAGACAGAGCAGACTCAGCTCCACAAGAGTGTGCACTGCTGCCTCAGTACACTCTGTGATTGGTACAGTACAAAAATAAAGGTGGGATCATAAAGCATACCTAGTATACCTGATTTTACATTTGCAATTAGGTGCATAAATAAAAAGTTTGATCACATGAAAGCACTTAAAGAATTTTTTCTCCTGTGTTTCAGAAATCTAACTCTGGTACTCCTGGAAAAAAGCGTAGTTCTCCTGTCAGAGATGATCCACAGCAGCCTCCCGTTGTAATTATTTTCAAAGATTTGGAGGCTTTCAATCCAAGAGTTCTTCAGGACTTCATACTCATCTGCAGGTAACCAGAAACTCTTGAGTTCAACAATTCAACAGCTTCTTTTTTAATTGTATTATTGCATCAGCCTCCTCTTGTTTACTGAATTACAGTAAAACGGTAATTTGTAAAGATCTGAAGTCTGCTTTTTTGTGGCCACTTTCCCATACACCTGAATTACTGTTATACCAAGTCACCTACTGAGAAAAAGTTAATCCATCACCTTGTTAAGAACATCTGGTCTAAATGGCTAAATTATTGATTTACAGTTTTGATTCAGTTTTGTAAGTTGAAATGTTAAAACAGTTGTTCTCTATTCCACAGCCGGTACATTGAGCGTCTTCCGCTGATGTTCATCTTTGGTATCGCCACGTCACCCAGCACCATCCAACACATGCTGCCTCACTCTGTCTCCTCCCTGCTGTGTATAGAGCTCTTCCAGTCCCTGTCCTGTACCCAGCACCTGGCCACAGTCATAGACAAGGTAGTTTCACACTCTCACGTACAATACAATGCAGAAGAAATGCATCTGAAGTTCAGGAAATATGGTGGACACTCACATCATGTTATTGTTAAGCTAGTGGCATGTTATCTCTGAGTACAAGATCCAATTTGTTAAACTGAGTATTGCAAAACTTTTAATCATGAAGATGCTGTAACAAGTAAAATTGTTTCAATACAGATTTTAAATTTAGTTTTTCTTATTTCTACCTTTTGAAAACGAACTCCCTACTTGTGCAGGTGTTTTACTTTTTTACTTAATGAAGCACAGATTTGACCTCTTTGCTGCTGTTCTGTATTATTGAGATTCAAAACAATGCAGCCTTCATAGAATGTGTTAAATTGTGGTATGTATTATTGATCATGGAAGCTTTTGTTTTGTGGTATTGTCATCTGTAAACATGTAAGTTTAGAGATTTGGTTAGCTTATAGTCTACAGCTGTCTCAAGGAGGTGTGGGTTCAACACTATTTTATTATTATTTTTTTTAAAGGTTCAGCATTTTTCTAATCAAATTCTTTACTAGGTTATTGTGTTGGCTTTTAAATGAACTGTATTTCTTCTGTTGTCTTTGTTTCCAGTTGATCCTGACGCCTCAGTTCCCTTTTAAGCTCAATGGTAAAGTGATGCAGGTGCTGATCAGCATCTTCCTCTACCACGATTTCTCAGTGAGAAACTTCATAAAGGGCGTTCAGGTACAGAGTAGCTTCTAGATACTTTATCCATTATGTGTCCGGTTGTCTCTTTTTGTCTGTAGATGTAATTCAGATATGCATATGTGGCACACAAACTTTCTGCTTTGTCTTGGTGCAGCTGGCCCTGCTGGAGCACTTTCACTGTCAGCCTCTCAGTGTACTGTGCTGTAAGAAGAAGGAGGCTCTGCTTAATGTGATGCAGCTCAGTCACCATGACTTGGAGAGGATCAGGCAGCTGCCGTCGTTCAAGAGGTACATGCACACACACACCATTTGGTTTTCATGTGTGCAATGACTTACTATCCACTCTCCATTTTTAAGTAGAATTAATCTCTTGGCAGACAAAACATACAAGTGTGTAAATATACCATTTCATTTGGCTGCAAGCAGTGAACACGCAGGTACCTTGAGTTTTGTTGTGATGTAACGTGGTTTAGTAGCTTGTTGAATGGCTTGGTTTACCTTATCAAATGTAAAACTAAGCCTTTAAATTAAGTCTAACCTGTGTGTTTTTCCCAGGTATGTAGAGAAGCAGGAACCCCAGGAACAAGTGAATCTGTTGACGGATGACACTCATTTAAAGGTACATTCTTTGTTTCATTTCTACACCTGAAGCATTAGCCAATAATGAGTGCACATACCTGGACAGAATCTAATGCTTTAGGTTTTTTTTCTCTGTTTTTAGGAGGTGTGTCAGAAGCTGATTAAGGACCTTCGCAAATACCACAAGAACTATTATCCCATCCTGAGGTGTCTCCACACTCTGACCTCATCATTACCTCGATACCCTCTTGGAAAACAGGCAAGAAATGACTGCTTTATAATTGTACAAAACAAACTTTTGAAAACGCTTTCTTTTAGCGTCGAAGTAATGGCGCAACTGGCTTGATGTACGAATTATCTATGTGTTTCAGATCAGAGAGCTCCATTTAATATGTCTGGAGAAGAACGTATGGGAGAATGAGGATTACCAGACAGCCATGAAGCTGCTTAAGTAAGTCTGGATCAGTCTTAAAATATATAACAATCACTTTCTTGTGCTGTCATCATGTCTCATTTGTAGTAATATACAGTAATTCTTCCAACTTTATTTACACATTTTACCACCAGATGGCAACATATTCAGGGATATTTTGGATTATTGCTACCCCTGGTGGCCAAATAGCCATTAATAAACAGTAAAATAGTAGGGTGCCATTTGTTGTTTGACACTGGGGTTTTATTGTGCAGGAGCTCCCCTGAACAAACCAGACTTTAGTCCAACAACAACAACCCAGTCTGAAGTTAGCCGCTTTGGCTGCTGTCGTGCCATTCAATTGTAAACCTCCTGTGGTTTCCCTCCAGGATGCTGGCTAAAGACGAGCTGATCGCTTTGCTGCAGAGGTGTGCGGAGATTCTGCAGCCTGTCAAGTCAAAGAAGATGAAGAACACTTTTGTCCAGCTGCAGGACCTGCTCACCAAATTCAAGCAGTTGGACAGTAAGTAGTAAAAATGAGGTAGAGCACCCACATGACATTATTCTGTTTCTAGGTTCTTACTTTCCCTCATTTTGCTTTCACCTTGGGAAAGTCTCTCTTCTCAAACAGTTATTTCTATAGGTGGAATAGGCAGTGAAAATGTAATGCGTACGCAACACCCCTTGAAATTCTTGTCTTTTGTCTTGTTCTTAACAGCAGTAGCTGCTGAAACTCCCCCCTGTGTGGAAGACACTATCACCTCTCCAGTGAAAAATCTTCAAAAGAAAACAGATCTGTTCCAGCTGCAGAAGGTTTTTATGGTTTTATGAGGAATGTTATCTTCACAGCATTTCTCTGTGAAGAGATTCTCCACCTTGTTGATGTGTTGCAATACTTTTGATTCATAAACTGTCTGGTTATTCCCATCTATTTTAGACGCTGCTGGAGATGAACGAGTCTCGGAGATCCAAGAAACTGAGTCCGTTCGAGGTTCTACGAAATGACGCTCTTGAGTTTATTGACAGCTTAGTGAAGTAAGACATATTGCCTTCTTGCTCTACTGAGAAAGTGTGTTGTATACAATTAAATTACATAAATATGGTAGAAAATCTTCTTCGGCTAACATCTCTCTCCCACCCAGGAGTCACCTGTCTCCCCCAGAGTCTCAGACGCTGAATGAAGTTTGCTACTACAGTTCCTCTGCCACTGTGAGACGCCACCTCAATGCAACACCTCGCACTTCCATTCAGGCTGCACTCAGCAGTCCCTACTATTATCTTCGGGTACGTCTGCTGCCTAGTCTTATCAAGTGTGTAACCAACTTAACATGAGGAGAAACTGAAAGTGTATATGTATAGTGATGTTTAAACAATGCTATTATCTTAAATATTTGGGAAAACGTGTGAGACATGTACATTGGAAAAATCAAAAAGTTGTATAAATACCTCGTCCCTCTGTGACTCTTCTTGTAGAATGACAGCCTAAAGACTGAGGATGGGACCGTGTCTAATGCTGCTCCTGATATCTGCATTGCGTACAAACTCCATCTGGAGTGCGGCAGGCTGATTAACCTCTACGACTGGCTAGAAGTGAGTTTATACAATATACTGAATGATTTGATATTTGGCTAATAATGTAATTCAACTACATCAACCAAAGTCAAGAGATAATGATGTTGATACAGCGTTCTGTTTTAACTCGCAACAATAACTGCACCTTTCAACTTTGATGGTTGGAAGTTTGTTTTTCATTCTTTAGAGGAGGCTTTATTGGTTCTGAGGATCAATGTGTCACGTTATTGATCTGAAAATCAAATATTGGCCCAGAGTGGACTGGATAGAGATGAATGAAAACCTGTGTTTGTTTTCAGGCCTACGCCACTGTGGTTTCTGCTGCTGAGGGTAACGATCCAGAATCTGACTCTTCCAGGGAAGTCAAACAGTATCCTAACATGTTTTTCCCATCATGCTCTTCCACCATTTTAACACTTACATTTTTGAAAACGGTATAATTGTCAAAGTGTTTACTCTAGGGACATGTAGCTAGCGTGAAGTTTCATGACCGATGAGGTGGTTGGAGTGGTGATTTTATATAATTGACTGGCGGAAAGATTTTACTTTTGTCCAGAGTATAATCCACAATTGACAAATGATGTTCCTTAGCCTGTTCTCTAGTGCTCGTTTCATCCAAGCCGTGTCCGAGCTGGAATTTCTGGGCTTCATCAAGTCCACCAAGCAGAAGACTGACCATGTGGCTCGACTCACCTGGGGCGGCTGCTGACCAAACAGTCAAAAAGAAACCACACGTACACACTCCTTTTACGCACATCTATGGCTGTCTCCCTTCATTTAAGCTCTTATCAAATTTGACTTTATATTTTGTACTGTATTTTTCCCCCCTAATAAAATATGTGAGTAGTGGCTGATCATCATGGTGCCAAACATGTTTATTTTTATTCATAGCTGTGTATTAAGCACAACATACACATATTGTACCTTTTTATCATGAAACAGTACAATCACATCAGGTGCTGGATGTTCCAAAAAACGCTTGTAGTTTGTAGTAGTATCTGCAGCGACAAGATTCTCTGGTTGAGCCAATATGTTGCTATACTGAAGGCACAGCTCAAATACAGATGCATAGTATACACAGTAATTATACAGTTAATTGAAAGACAAACCAATACACTCAGGATTTCTTTCATAAAATACAATGAATAAAGATTACAGGGCTGGACTGGACAAGCTTTGCAGGAGTCATATTTGACGTCAGGTTTTGGGCAATCGTTCACCAACTATCATCTTTAGGGAAAAGCATGTGATCTCAGAGGATCAGGATTTCTTGTTATAATTGACTTCACTTGAGCAAATATAATTAAAATAGTCATGTATCGGTTCATCAAAACACTTAAAAAGTCTCTTAAAAGATTTTTATTGTTTTGTCCAATAAGTACATTGGTTTGAAAGTGATAACCAGCAAAACAAAAGTCAAAATAAATAAAACACTGGTAAAGGGGAACAAAAAAAAAAAAAATCTAATTAGCCCACTTTATGCTCAATTTAAAAAGCGATGAACAGAGGACAAACCGCAAACATATTCTCTCTGTTCAGCTGTGTTTCTTCCACTTCCTCTCAGATTGACCAGCAAACCTTAAGTAAAACTCTGCGCTGCTTTATCATATTTACATGTAACAAACAGAAGACAAGTGACAAAGCCTGGAATGCTGGGAATCATTACAAAAGTGAGATAACTGTAGATACACTTACAGCGGGAGGAACATAGGCCACTGGTAGAGATAGGGTCCATTCATTTACATTAGGAAGCACCTAGTTGCTTACAACAGAGTGGTAACAACTGACAACAGCTTCATATAAACCTTTGCCCAAAGACAGAAATATGGCACAGTAAGAAAAGTTTCATTTAAACTAGCTAAACTGAATCTCTTACAATGATGAGCTTTTTTTTATTTCTTGAGATCTCGCATGATAGCTTGCAGCAAGAGAAGGCCGTCTTGCAAAGATTTCTGTGCCACACTCAGGAAACATCTGGAGAGGGAGATGAAATAAAATAGTTTAAACTTCAAAAGGCAGCGCTCAAACCAAGATCCAAGACTCTCACACACAGTGTGCCAGTGGAAGAAAAAAAAAAAAGAAATAATGTGGAAATAATTTAAGATTAAATTAAATCACTCACAGCTTGCAGGTTGCTCCCCGAATCGTCGCATTAACTGATCATGTGTGAACTTCACAAAGGTGTCATATTGTTCTGAAATGTACAGGGCAGGAAATCAGAGTTACTATTGTTGTACAACTTAATGTTAAGCCTTGAGGACAATGTGCATTATTGGAATTAGTCTTCTATCTTGTCATTTTGCCAGAGACTTGTCTTTTAACTATGGCACAGATCACACACTATTCACAAATATTACTCATATTATTCACTGTAGTCAGGAAGCAATCTATTCCCATATTCAAATCTGGCTTTGTGAAGTAAAATCCAGCACCAGTTTAGCACGGCTCAGTACAAGTTCTGCTGAATTAATACACTACCAAACACCACACAGAATCACATTACTGCTGAAGAAATTGCTCAACCAATTGGTCGAACAACAGAAAATGTAATTGTTTGTAATTTTGGTTTTAATAGTTTTTGACAGCTGGTCAGACAATGAAAGCAATTTTAAACAGCTTTTCAAATGTGAAGATTAACTGTTTTTCCTCAGTATTATATCAGTGTAACTTATATATCTTCAGGTTTTAGACTCTTGGTTGGTTTGTGTGGTTCTGAGTCATAACAATTAAAGTATACTTGTTTAATGTGTACCAACCTGCCAGTTTTGAAGTCATGGTCTCCTCATATTCCTCCCGCACCTTCTCTTCCCTTTCTTTCAGCAGGCGTTCACAGATCATGCCAACTTGTCTGAGGGTGAATAATGGCTGTTCTTTTCTAGTAGGAGAAACGCCTCCAGAGGACGATCCTGTACAAATCAAACAAAAACCTAAGAATCATGGTGTATGTGCTATTTCTGAGTACATCTCAGTGATTCTGGAGCAGTCTCTCCTGTAGGCAGTGTGTTACTCAACCAACCTGGCATGCTGGAAACATTCATAGTAGACGACTGGGATGGGGACTCTGGAGAATAGCAGGACTCTGACTGTTGGTAGCCTCCATCTAGATGCTTCCTCTTTTGAATGCGTTTGTACTCCTGCTTGATACTGTTGAGGATTTGTTCTAGTGGGACAAAAGAAAGCAAAAAAAATAAAAATAAGACAAAGAGATCTATTAGTGAAGACAAAACAGCTGTCATGTTAGGGAGTCCACAACTAAACATTATCACTGATAAGCATATTTGTTTCCTGGTTTGCTATAGTGTGGTTCAACATGTTGCTAATGCCTCTCAAGCCCCTGGCTGGTCACCAAGCAGGCCAACGTTACTAACATTACCTGCACTAAGTGTTGACGACGATTCCCCAAATGGCGAGGGCTCCATGCTAAGATACTTCCTAGGGGATGAGGACGAGGACGATGGGGACACGGGGATGCATCTTCGTCTTTTAGGGGACGTGGGACTCATCAGCGGATCGAAATCCATGGTCCTCTTCAGGGTGGCTCCACACGCCATGACTTCAGTTTGTTAAAGGGAGGAGGGGGGGTACAAAATACCGAAACAAGACAATAACATCAGTTATTTTAGATAACTGCTAACCATGGCTGTTCTTCAACGCGACTTGCTATTTACAGTGTGAATTGTTCTGATAAAATCAGTTTCCTTCGCTGAGGAATACATGCTAGGCATACTGCGCAGCTGAGGCTTTAAATAATTGCTAGCAAGCTAACGTTAGCTGTGCTGGCTAGCTAATAATCAAAAAGAAAACAAAGCTAACGTTAGCTTTGGCTACCATTGGTAGAACAGTGCGCTCCGGTGTACATTTGAATAAAGCTGTTTCTTACCTTTTGGGGGGAAAGTTGGTCCGTCCGACTAAGTTAAACAACTCGTGTTGTTCTAAAAGTTGCTTCCCAAAAGTTGAAGTGACGATCCGCCGGCTGCGGGCCAACTGTCTGCTGTTAGACAGGGGAGCTAGCTAACGCAACTTAGCTGCTTGTTTTTGATATGAGGCTGTCGGCTTCTCCGGCTCGTGACGTCACGTGTGAAAGACGCTGCACTGCATTCTGGGCTATGTAGTGAAACAGTCAAAGATGAGAAACGAAACGTTGATGTCCTAATTTTAGTCTACATCCTCCGAAATTCAATTCGTTTTTTTTTAATTTAATTTGGTTACATTAATGCCTCATTTTACTATTCGTTGAACTCTATTCATCAGTATAATCAGTCCATGAGAAATAATAGACAATAGATGGGTGATGTCACTTTTATATCCACAGGAGGGCAGTGTTACACAAAAATCACAGACCTTAACAGTTGGCTTCACTTCATGAAGCAGTGGCTCCCAAGCAGTCTAGGGGTCACATGAAGATTAAAGCAGTAAAAAATAAATATCTATATTTCTGTTACACAAAAGTATGTTTATTTCTTAATAGCTTTTCTCAAATGTTGGCCTTTTTGTCATGAAAATATTTTCATCTCCTAAGGCCTTAAAGTCCTCAAGTTAAAGTTAAAGAAAATCCTCTCTGGTTGAACATCTTGTTATTCACGTCCACATTAAGACCATAGCCTTTGACGAGGGGTCACAAGTAAACATAGCTTAGGGGCTCACAAGCCAAAAAGGTTAGGCCTACAGCTATAAACAAATACAGTCACATACACTCACACACATGCAGGTTCTGATGTGATGGTTTGCTGAGATTTCATTGTTTTATTGAAAAAAAAGATACCAGGTATGTTGACAAAACTATGATAAAAATAGACAAATTTAATATATTTATTGAACTCATGTACTTGCTTATACACACTGTTATGGGACACAATGGCACAATGGATGCTTCACAGAAATACGGAAAGTGTAGCTTCTCACAAAATGCTGTAACTGTTTCATAAGCACATGTGTAATAAGCAGTTATGTAACATTCCCAAACCACTACAGACTAAAGTTTTGATTAGATCAAAAAGCCGTTCATATTTAAATTTATGACTCACCATTTTGTATTGCAAAGCATGTTAAAAAATGTACAATAAATAAAGTAAAATAACATTAAAATGACAGATTTCACAATATCATGGTCTCACAAAACCTCAATAGTAGATTTGAAATCACTAATGGGATGCTAATTTTACTTACAAGCAGTGTGCTGTCATTCAAAACTGACATTTTGCATGAAGGTAGACATAGTTTCACCTTGCATTACTGCCACGATATTGCTATGATGTAATGTGAGAAAAAGAAAGAACAAAAGGGAACATCATATTATTCTATCTTAAAGCTGAAATCTGTAACTTTATGCACATTGAAACTACAGCAAAGATGACAGAGCAGTAGTAGTGTTATGTTTGTAACGGTTGTTGTGCCAGAAAAAAATGCCCTTGAGCCAACTGGTTCTTGTAAGTGTGACTATATTATTTACATTGTCAATCAGACTTGTGCAATCTAACAAACCATTTCCCAATAACAGAGTAGAGAGAGCATGTTCTCCTTAAAAAAAATGCAGTTTTTAGAGTCTCATCACGCTCCACCACACAGCTGGGTATAACAATATATAAACATTACAGATTTCAGTTTTAAAGAAACAAAAACCTGTTTTTCAGGTCTGTATCTAAGTCAAAAGTCATTTTTTGGCACATTTCACAGTAACAGAGCAGTGCACTAGGAGGGTCAGGCTATTCTACAATATCTTTACTTCACAGTTGTACCAGAGCGGGTCAGCTTGTCTCTTAGACCGGCTCTGCAGTAGAAATGTCCGTCACTCCAGAAACAGTAACCTGGGCTACTTTTACTCTAGTCTTTCCACAGCTGGCTCCATCTTTCCCCGCCCCACCCGCTGTGCCTCTCACACTCCTGCTGTGCCAGTCACTCTCTGCGCTGTTGTCCAGAGGCTGCGTCGCTCCCCGGCACATATGGCAGATGTTGACGAATGCCCTGCGCAGGTCCTTGCTCCTCATGGCGTAGATCACAGGGTTCACGGTGGAGTTGAGCAGGCAGAGCATGCTGCAAAAGGCAAACACGGTCTTGATGAAGTCGTTTACCTTCCCAAAGAGGTCGTAAACCATGATGGCTAGAAGTGGGCCCCAGCAGATGATGAGGGCCACCAGGATCAGAACCAGGGTTTTAGCCAGACGGAGGTCCATCCGGGCCTGCTCGGGCCTCACTGTGTGCACTTTAGTCCCCTCTGCAGTGTAGACAATCACACTCCTCTGGGAGCTGCGGCTCAGCATGCGGACAGCATGGTGGTGGGACTTCCAGAGGATGAACATGTAGGCATAGATGATGAACAGGACCAAGATGCTTGTCATCCCGATCCAGAACATCAGGTACTTCTCGTCGATTAGAGGGAAAATGTCCGAGCAGACAGAGTTGAGACGCTTGCAGTTCCACCCCAGCAGCGGCAGCAGTGAGAAGACGATAGAGATGGTCCACATCACGCTGAAGGCAATGACTGCTTTAGTCTTTGTGACGATGCGTTTGTACGCCATGGGCCTGTGGATGGAAATGTAGCGGTCGATCGCAGTGAGAAACAGACTGCCAACAGAGGCAGTGAAGGAGGCGATGACCCCAGCCAGCTTGAAGAGGAAAATATTAGGGCTGTCCTTCCTGTGGAGGACATGAAAGTCCAGGAAGCTGTAGACAAAAATGATGCTGCCTATCAGATCAGCCACAGCCAGGCTGCCTATGAAGTGGTAGGAAGGCCGAGATCGAAGCGTCTGGGAGTGTAGGATCACACACAGCACCATGAGGTTCTCCAGCACCGTAAATGTACCCAGGGTGAGTGCCAAGATGGCGATTGCAAGCTGCTGACCGGGAGTGAGGATCATAAAACACTCCATGTTATCCACAAAGTTCTCCCCACACTGTGTCGCCCCTCCGCTCTCCACAGAGGTGCCATTGCTCAGGAGGAAGTCTGATATGTTGGTGGGGAAAATGGGAGAGAGGCCGCTGTAAATGACCTCCTTATTTCCAGGGACGAGTCCGGGGAAGGAGTTACTAACCGAGGCAGAGTGAGGCTTCTCAAAGTGGAATCTGTTCTTGATCAGAGTCGAGTCCACGGAGGGGTCGTCATAGCTGGCGTCGTTGGAGCCAAGATACTGGACACCTGTCGTTAACGTGCTCATTGTGGTGCCTGCTATCCTGTGCAGAGCCAACTTCATGGCTGGTTTGTGGCTGTAGAGATGCTTAGTGGAGAGGTGTGTGGTGTAACAGCATTAGAGCCATGCAAAGGACAAACATCTATGAAGAAAAAAAGGAGATTTCTTTTCCATAAAGAATGCAATAATTTATTCACAAAACACTAAATGCATCTTGTTTCATTTCATTCTTAAAATGTCTGAATACACGAAGAAGCATCAATGTGTATTAATGATTAATATGGTGGAAAATGAATTTGTTGCTGGGAGATATTGGGGGAATCTGTGTATCAGCCAGCTGACTCCAGAGCAGATGCATCCCAGACAATAGTGGGAAACTGAACAGTTGATGACAAACCTGTGCAGCCTCGGGGGAAATCATTGCATTAAATATGTAGGACAGCCAGGCTTTCTTATCAATTAAAGGAGGCCATTAAGCATTAAGCTGTTTTTTTTCTCAGTAATCATTGGATTAATTAGGCATCAAGGGAGACACAAGATAAAGAGTGCACATGTCTGTCCAACGATCCATTTACACTTTGATGCCAGTAATGATGATATTAATTATTAACAGTTAGGTTAACATGAAGGTTTTGGAATAAGACATCTCTGAACAGGAGAAACTGTGTTGGCAAACAATTAAACATGACACGACACGTTGCGAATGAAGTACGTTTTAGTTTGAGAAAACCAAATCCTTAATGTTGTGCCTAAAATCCAGTTTGGATCAAAGCTTTGCTAATTTATTGGTTAATAATACTCACAAGAATAAATTAACCACGACTGAAGAAATTAGAATAACACAGAAATGAAAAACTATCACCCAGAAAATTGATTTATGAAATTAATAAAAGCAGAAAAAAAACGTACCTTGATTTTCTCAGCACAAACATCTTGCCCCGATCCATGCCGCAAAACAATAATTCAACCAAACTGGGAGTAAACCAGTCTGTTGTTGTTGTTGTCTTCACTCTCTTCACCAACAGTTACAGCAACTCCAAGAAGAACTGGAAGCCAGTGTGAAATTAAAATTGCTGTTGTTTAGATGATTTGCCGGGGGAGTGATCGCGTGCTGACTCCCCAGATACTGTCAATGTCAAAGACAGTATAAAGCCAGCCAGGCAGCCGGTGGGGAGCGTGTGTTTGCGGGAGCGGGTTATAAGGCTCCGTTTTGTGCGCCTGGTCACGTGGTCTGAGGTGTTCGAGCGCAGTAGGAAGCGCATCCCTAACATCCACACCTATTTATACGGGAACGAAACAGCAGCTGCAGGCAAGACATGAAAACCAGCCTTAACACGTGTGTTTTGTTGAGAGTGGCTTTACATCCTCATCGTTCAGTGTCCCAGTAATAATAATAATAATAATAATAATAACTGCAATATCAATATCAATATATGCTTGTTTTCTGACCTTATTAAAACCCTATATGTAGAAAAATATTGACGTGGTAACCTTTCCACAAACTGGGCAATTATCATAAGTCATTGTTTTTTACACAAGGAAATATTTCAGTGAAATGCAACACTACACGCACAGAAAATGGATGTTGAATAGAACAAAAATAATAAAACAGGCAATAAAACAAAAAATTATATTTACAAGGAAGATATACAGATATGTATATACACTATATACACACAAAAACATGTGCAATATGTCTTGTTTTATATGTTATATATGCATGAACAAATATATATTCATTTAGTTTGCCAAAAAGTCATTCACAGTCAAAGAAATGTACAGTATGTTATCCCACACAGTGACGTTATTAATGTTTTGGGTCAATTACATGGCAAAGAAGTTTCATTTCATTTCTTTATTTATAAGGGCAACACACATCAATCAACATTTCTGTAAATGTGCCAGTGTTAGCCAGCTGGTTCATTTTCAAACTGCACTCCTTTGGTGAGATGTTATAAAACCGACAGAGTAAAAATACAGTTTAACTCCCTGTTACACCTCTTATGAACAAACTATCATAAAACTCCAATAAGGGAAGTACAATAAACTTATTTGGGATTTGGGAGGGGTAGGGCTGCGTAAAAAGTACCGTCAATACCAATCACAGATATTGAGCATTTGAAAATTCATTGTATTTAACCATGTTTTACAGCTGTGGTCTCTGAGACGCCAAACAGATGTAACGTGCAATTTTCTGTAGCGGTTAAAATCATGTTCTTGCAATAAATTCAGATTATTTGTGTTATTATACAAATATCACAGCAAAACAACAATCCCCTTTTGGACAGTGGTGAAAAGTACATTTACTCAAGTACTGTACTTAAGTAAAAGTTTGAGGTACTTGCACTTTACTTTAGTATTTCCATTTTCTGCCACTTCAATACTTACAGTATACTCCACTACATTTCAGAGGGAGATATTGTACTTTTTACTCCATTACATTTATGTGAGTACTTTTACTTTTGATACTGAAAGTACATTTTGTTGCTTCATTATGTTTACTTAAGTGAAATGCTGCATGCAGGACACAGTACTTTTACATTGTAGTATTGCTACTTTTACTTAAGTAAAATATTTGAATACTCCCTCCACCACCACTTTTGGAATATGAATGTTACAGTAATCTCATGCTGATAGGAAAATTTAAAAAAAAGACACCATACAGTGAAATCTTAGTGCGATTTTAAAGTCAGTGCTACTGAAAGTCCATTCTGACTATCCTCCACTATTTATCTATTTATTTATTGCAGTTGGGGGTCACATGCACACACTATTTAGAGTCCTTTTCCTGTCCTGCGCAGCTGCGCAATTATTTCCACTATGCACTCCCAGCAGAGCTATCTCCCAAATTACATGTATCTTGTTGTGGAAAATACATGACATTTGGCGATGCAACATCATGGGAAAACAATGAACGGCATTGCACATGATGCCTCCAGTTTTGGCAGAACAGAAAAGGCTGCGGAGCCATCCAACTAATTACTGAACACTTGTTATGCTGCGCTTGAAGCAGATTCAAGCAGCCATTGATCACTTTTGGTAGAACAGTATATCCAATATATTTATCAAGATATTTTACACAGACAGCGTAAGTGAAACATCTTATTAATGACTGTTGATTGTGGAATTCATCTATAATTAATTCATATTTATATAAAGTGGCTTCTGTTTCATTGCTCTTTGGTGTTTTCCTTTTGGTCAGGATCAAGGTTTAATGTGGTTTTGGCTCGAAAGCATTACAACCATGTCTCAAGGCAGCAGGTAGAGTAATGCAATCCACATCCATCATAATAATTATTATCAATATTTCAGTGTCATTCCCTCCAAACAATCGGCGAGAGAGACAAAGCTGTCTGCAATGACAAAAGGCGACTATAACAGCGGCTTGTAGAAGTTCAGTTTTTCTAAATCCTCTTCCACCATGTGGGCCGTGCAGTTATGGGAGGCTGCTGCTATTGTTTCGCGTCCATCTGTCTTTGGTGCTGAATATTTGCGAGTGATTTACAGTGATTGATTTCAGCAGGATTCCTCATGAAAAGCATCATAATGCATCTCATTTAATATTGATCCTTCTCCATTTACAGTCAGCTGTTATTTGAGTGGCTCCCTACATTATGAAATCGTTGCTTTCAGTCCACACAGGCTTCAAATCTTCCAAAATAGACACATATGTGCAAAAACATATGAATTAAAGTACATTTTTTTATCAGATTTCTTTAAGCTATTGCACATACATGAGACCATTCTGAGAGACAATTTGCCTTTTTTGTGAAATCAGAGAGCAAGACGCATTTTGGGGCTCGTAACATGGTCATTACACACACACACACACACACACACACACACACAAGACAAGACTCTAAAGCAGGCTGTCTGTCTCTGATGTGTTTGTGTGGAGGGGTTGGAAGATGGGAGAGAGTGGGGAGGGAGGGAGGGAGGGTGACGAGGAAAAGATGCATAAATAGAGAAGGGGAGGAGGTTGTGGCTGAACACTGACAGCTCTTAACAGTTTCCTAATCTGCCACTTCTATATTCTGTTCCTCCCCAGCTGGAGACACTTGATATTGCAGCCAAGGTGGCACAGCAGAATGAGACTGAGTCCAATTCAAATCAGTTCAGCAAGGAGAAAAAGTCCAAATATAATGTTTACTAAATTTATTCAATATCGTTTTACATGTTTCTCCAATCTCATGCACGGAAGAGCCATGTGCATCATCACCCATCATCACCCATCAGCAGTCTGCATCCTCATTATTCACTTCATTCACATCCAACGATTATATGTATCAACCTGGCTTCATTAGGCAAATCAAAGACGTTTGTTGATGCGTTCTCCAAAGACTTTTAATTGAACAAACAACTCCACACCCAGGAAACATCATCAGAGAAATGCGCAGGGAGAAGTGAGGTACGGAAGTTCCCCATCATGTTTCTCTCCGGCATCAGATTTTCAGGACAGATCCTCCTTGCTGGGAATAACAGCACAGCAGAGCGGATGAAAAAGTTGTGAGTTAATGCCTTCTGTGACTCAGTTTCTTTCTGGATTGAAAGACAGATCAAGTGTCTCCATCAAAACACCCCAAAATACCAGCATAAAAAGACACTTTTTTTTAAATGCACTTCTATAATTTCTGATAAACAATTTAAGTAAGTTGATCAGTTTCACTGCATGAATTTCCGTTGCAGAAATGGTAGATTTTCTTGCAGCAGAATAGACAGAATAACAGCGTTATGGTCAGTGGGTAGAATTCCCTTCATGCACCATTTAGTCATATAAAGACCTTTTTTATCTCAGCAGAACACAGAGGTAATCACAAAGACTTAGCAGGTGGTTCAGTGAATGCTCACTTGTGCAAACACTATGCGAATCATCACTACAGGCACAAATGAATTACTCAGCTGCGCAGAGCTTCAAATTACAGCCCAGTTGAAGTGTTTCTCTCAGTGTTATCCCTCATGGTTTTTGAGGCGATACGGTACCTACAGTGGTAGCCCTGCGGCCTCAGAGGAAACTGCAACCCAGAACAGCGAGAGTAGGATCTGCTATACTGCAGCGCCATTGGCTGATTCAGAGCCAGATAATAATTCATTTGCTTTACACCCAGCTGCAGAGCTTCAGAGACTGACGAGAAGCCCAAATGGACCTGACTGCCATGAGACCAACAGTCACCTGCAATCACATGGCCCTTTTCTGTCCGGAAGAAGAGGAGTTGTGAAGTTTTAGTATTTTTAGCTGTTCACCTCCTTTTACACACGTTTTACTTTGTGCTTTGTGCTCAGTGTTTGCAGTACTTTAACATCAGCCGTGTAAAAAGTATTTAATCTGTGATCTTTTGGCCACTTGGGGGCTTCGGAAACAAGCCGTGAACACAAGATTGACATATCATTAAGTTTTAGTCACTAATCATCATCAAAATCGATCATCGAAAATGACGCTATGAGAGCGGTGAAACAGAAAGTTTTGAACCGGAAAAGAAAAACAATGAGCTGAAAGATGCTAAAACGCTCTGTAGGGCTGAAGGGAGTCAAGTGATTACTTTCTGTGGGTTTGTCACTACGAATTTCACATAAAAGTAGTCGTCTGATGTTAATGTAAAATACTGATTATTTTGTTTTAAATCCAAACATTAAGTATTTAAATGCTGGTTTAACTACTCCATATATTGTCGGTGTTGCGTCTCTTAAAAATTGAGAGATACAATAATGTGAAAGGTATTCAAAATGCTGAATGAGGAAGCTTAGAGTGACCTGACTAATTACTAAACAATCAATACAAATTTATTACAGATAAAGATTTATTGTACCAAATGAGAAATATATGCATTACAGACTTGCTTATACTGTTGGAAAATATTTTCAGAAAGTGAAAATTCCTAAATATTCCTCTAAAGCCAAGATATGTGGCAGTACACTCATATTTTGCATCATAATATATCCATAATCTGTCAGATAAATGCACTGGATTAGAATGGATTGTTCTTCTTCTTGATTGGTGGAGAAGTGTGAAGTCTTACAACTAAAAAAACCTTGACATAGTAATTCAATATTATACTTTAAAATAATAATAATGTTAAATCAAATCAAAGTCAATGTATGTAGTGACTTTCCAGCACTGTTGCTTGTAAAGGTATCACAGTTTGAGCTTGATTCCATGACAACATTTCAGACCCACCACAGTACTTATCCATTCTCATTCTGCTCACTGCATCATGTTTATTCAATCATTACCGGCAAATGCATCCAGCAAAACAATTTCAGAGTGCTCTCACATCCCAGAAGAATTCTTTCATCACAGAGATACTTTGTGTATCAGCTTTTAGCTTTATCACAAGATGAAGAGACTCTGCCACAAATGAGTTGACATTAAAGAACTAAGAGTTTAAAATTGGTTTGAGATTTGTTTTCTCGCATTTCTTGGTCAGTGCAGAGAGTTAAAATAACATTAGCAAAAATGTATATTCCTCTCACTGCAGTGAAAGCATTTAAATGCTACATAGTCCTAAAATAAAGGAAATCAAAGGTTTGTCACAAAAAAAGGATGCAAAATATGCCTCTGCACTGGTGCAAGCATGCATTTGCTTGCATATTGCAGGAAAAAACGAACTAATTCAAGTCTAGCACACATTGTCCATCAGTCTAAATGCATTTGTGGTGAGCAGTAAAGAGCAGTTCGATGCAGCTTGACTCAGTTGGTCTTTCTTGATGGATGTTGGCAAGCGTTTTGCCATCAATTGCGCATGAAGCATTAGTGTGTTGGTCAGATGTGGGTTGTGTGTGAACTCAGAACAAAACCAAAATTGACTGATGAAAGGAAAAAAGGCTCCATCTGATGCTGATAAAAGTTCTTCTTCGTTTCCTTGAACTTTATATTCATGTCTCTCCACTTTCATGCATAAAAGTGTGTCTGGCAAATAGGTAAATGTAGAGTTATTGTGCACTCAATTATGAGAAAACCCATTAATCCAATAATCTATGAATATTTCATTCAAGCACAGTCGTCTGGGCAATACAGCAAGCCACAGGAGGTTGAACAAAGTCTGACGGTCATGATGATAATATTATATACTATACTGTATGCCAAGACCATCTTAATAAAAGGTTGAGGGTCAAAGATGAACATTAGTGGTGGATGACATTTCAACCGCTGTGGCGTTCTAAAATCAAGCTACTGTAGTGTCAAACACTGGGTCTAATACATTCAGACCAGATCAGGAAACTATCTGGTTGTCTCATTTTGTAAGCAGTGTGTAAATTATGTGAGCTTTGGGGTCTTTAAACCGGAATAAACTTCTGTAAATGCATAAAGTGAGTATAGCATAATGTGTAAATTATAATTTTGTACTGAGTAAAAGACTCTAGGTTGTGCGAGCTTAATTCCAAGTCAGTTCCAAGTTACATACATGTACATGTAGTTCTTTCCAGGAAACTTCCAAGAAATTATTAGGAATTTACGGACCTAAAATAAACTGATACACAATTTTGTTGTTGCTCACCCATAGAGGGATCTAATCTTCACAAAATGATCAACGATCAACTCTCAATTTAAAACACATTTTTGCAGGAATACTTTTATCATGAACCAGGGTGCATTTCATTAGCTGTGTCTTAGTTTATTGCAGTGTCACGGGTGCAGCTGACACATGTAGGACTGTAAGATTGTTTATTGTGACATCAAAAGGCAATTTTTCATGTATCACAGGGTCAACACTTGGACATGAGTTGATAATGGTCAAAATATTATATCTGTGTACATCCGTAAAGTGTCAGTAAAGAAGCAGATTTTGAAGAGTAATATCACATAAGGACAGATTTGATTATAATCCTTGTCAGGTAGAGCTCATATCTCCCCCTCCTACAGCGATCACAGCCATCTGGGCTGGAAAATAGATTGATGGCTGCAGAGCATAAACAGCCCTGCTGGCAGCCAGCCACCAGCCATCATGCTGAACTTGGCGAACAGAGATGATTCCTTCACTTTATACCTATAAACCCTTCTTCTTATCACTTCACAGCTTGTGGCCTAATTGACTTCAGGCTTAAACGTATGTGGACTAAACTTTGAATCATCTGTGGATATTACTCACTGAGACAACACTATATTACAGAAGCAGTATCTGTATGTAATATAAAGTAAAGAAACTGTAAGTTTTAGGAAAGAAATGTAACTTTTAGCTGTTCACCTTTTCACTATTCTCCTCTAGTTCTCAGATGCAATTTGTTTGTGATGTCTTTTGCCAAATACTCATATGTAATTCAAATGGAATAAATATTTTTCAGGCTGCTTTAAAATCTCAATTTTTCTTTCCTTTCACTGATTTGTTTTCCACTGCTCTGCTTGCTTGTAAATTTATTTCTCATCCAGCCCTCAAGTAATAATGCTGGAGCCCTGCAGAAACTATTCTTTTGTGTTCAGACAAAAAAAAAAAAAAATCATCAATCTTTTTTTCTGATTTACAAGCTGAGAGGAATGTAAAAGCTGCATTGTGTCTTTGTTAGTAGTTCAGGTGCATCACTATAGAGACTCTGCTGCACCGCAACTGCACAAGGTCACCTGTCTTACACCAGTGTGCTTTAACTGCAGAGACTCTGAGATGGCACAAAAGAAGTAATCCAGTTGGTTTGATGATAGTGTATTTGAAAAGCAGAGGATGAATGTGTCGTGTTCAGGTTCTGTTATTATTTGGGTCTATCACCATGTCAGGATTGTTGTCATCCTTCAAGCTAGATTGCTTTTTTTTTTTTTTTGCTTATTGATGCCAGTTGGTCTGACGTCCATACGCCCGCTCCTACCTTCCCTCAATACTGTGCAGAGGCTGAGATGTACAGCATTACTGATAAAATCATTTCTCATCTTTATGCCAACATGGAAACCATCAGTAATTGAAATTATTATGCTTTCCATTGTATCAGACTGTGTGGTTTCATCAAAGGGTTGCTTCTTAAGGTCATGGTGACTTGCTCACATAGAAATGTTTCCCAATATGCCACTGTTGAAAAACAGTTATAAATCTACAGCAGTTGTTAGCATTTATATTGTTCTCCATTTCAGATGACATTTACACTTAAAAGATAATGCGGGTGATATTCTACAATTTGTTATTGTCAACAAAAAACAACAATTCATTCATCATTCTCTCAGTACTTTCCAGTTTCTGCGTCTCTCATCCCCAAGTCTTGTTTGTTCCTACTGAAGATGTAAATCTTTACTTAGTCTAGCTGCAATAATCTATATTTTTAAGAATTATTACACAACTCTGCAGTTCACCTCAGCTCTATGGAGCGTTTTAGCATCTTTCAGCTCATTATTTTGGTTTCCGACCCACAACTTTACTGTTTTGGTTGCCTCTCACAGCTATAATAATGTCCTAAAAATCCACTGTACACTACCTGCTCAGCACCAAACAGCATACAGACACAGTTAGCGACTAGCTGGTGAACATAGTGGAGCATTTAGCAGCTAAAGAGCCAGATATTTAGCTCAAGAGTTTGTGGGGACCAAAACAGAGCTAAATGGAGTGTGAATACTGGACTTACATTCACCAGGGGAACAAAAACATGAATTGAATGAATTCAAATGTTGCTCCATGTCTCATTGCTAACACATGAACACCATATTAACCCTATATCAATGTTGTGTTTACAGCTTGTTGTGCTTCCCCCAAGTAGCCAAAAAAAAAAAGTTGGAAGTTGAACTTAGCAAACATTATGCAAACAGGAGTAAACTGTGTATTTGTTGAGGATTATTTTCAGCCGTAGATTTGGTGCTCCAGTGAGCATTCATGGCAGCAGGATGGTGTATGTGGAATTCAATCAAAATAGACTCAATACCCATGTTCATCATAATGAAAGAACATGGCACCCTCTGCTCATGCTTGTGTTTTTAATCATTTTTGGACTACTATGGCTCAGAGGAATAAGCTATATCGGGTTCTGGCAGCACAGGCAATACTTGTTTGTAGGATCAATTCATTGTTGGTTTAGCTGGTCTTTTCATGGTATTTGTTGACAAATAGAAAAATGTAAAATATCATCAGACTTATCCTTTAATTCTTGCTATAAGTCACACAAAACCTGCTTCTCAAAAATAGGAATATAAATACACTGTAGTCCTGTTGTATCTGCTGGTTCTCGGGTTTGCTTCAGTCTCTTTTCAGAATATGAGTAATGTTGTTATATCAGTTTGGGCTCAGCGGTTTAACCCAGTTTTGGGTTCACGCAGGTTCAACCCCCCATCAGTCTCTCTCAAATACATGTTCATGGATGAGGTCAAAGGTCATAACCCCCAGAGTCAGGAGTTCATTGTTAAGTTTTGATTGATTAATGATGTGTCACGCAACAACACCTGTTCCTACAATGAAATCAGCACTTTATCTGTTTTATTTTCTGATGATCCCCAAATTCAAATTCACTGAATGTGTCTGTTCATTTCACAGTTTGCTTTGCCAAGTGTGTGTGTGTCTGTGTACGTGTGTGTTCACGTGTGAGAGAGTCAGTGTTAGCAGGTCGGTGGCATCAGGGAAGGTGTCTAAATTATTTCTTTGATGTACGAGCTCTGGGAGCTCGGGGCAGACAGCCTGATATTACATTATTAAAGCCGACAGGTTTTGGCTATAATCATTAGAAAAAGGAATTCATGGGAAGTCTTAATGCGTGCTATAAACGTATTAGAAACGATTTTCATCTCATCTTTGAGGTGTCATTACTGTCCAAACAGCCATCTGGTTCTGTTTTAGAAAGCTAACATTAACACTGTTCACAAAATAAAGGCTAAAGTATGTCTTTCATTTTCATAGAATATCAGAGGCAGAAAAGCTTCAAAACTTTCCTAGTCATGCTTTTATTTTTTTATTTGTGTGACTTTGCTGAGAGTTTTTATTGTGTTTGCAAAATACAAACCTATAGGGATGCCGACAGCATGACCTCTAAAAGGAGGACACCTGTCTTTCAGTCCTGACAAATAGCCATAGTGGTGTTGAGAAGAGGTAAATACAGGGGAGTTGGAAATGGACAGGCAGGAGGTTGGAAGTAGTGGTTGAACGAAAGGTAGAGTTTGAAAGCATCGCCGTTTTGTTCTGTTTGTCTCTCTTTTGTTTTGTAAGCTGTTTTACCTTGAAGCTGAAAGCAAACAAGACAATTGAGACAGCCTCCTCAAAATGCAAAAATGCAGACACTTGTCAGAAAAACAAGACAAAACAAGCCACACAAGGCTGTTGATTCCACACCACAGTACAAAGAACAGGAGTTTGCTATTCTACAAGCTGTGACAGTAGCGGGGCTCAGAATGAGAAGTTTATCCTGAGGGTGGTGCTACACGGTGGGATCAAATCAAAAGGGTTAATCTCCTTGGGAGTGTGAATGTGCTCTGTAAATGTTCATCTGTTATTTAGTTATTTAGTGTGAGAAAGTAGAAGTTTTTACTAAGGGTGGCACTAGAGGAAAGGTAATGCAGTGACAGTAATGTAAATGGTTCATCCTCAGGGTACCATGAAGGTGCTCGGTAGATTTTATGGCAATCTGCCCATTACATGTTGATATCTCTTTTGTACAAATGAGAGGAAAAGTTAGAAGGTCTAAAAAAATTATTAGGAGTCAACCTCTAGGAAACACACCAGTAGTTGAGGGGGATATTGTGTCTTGAACCAAAATGTTGAACCATGTAACTACCTGAAATCATTATTGTTGAGCCTTGCTGCTAACAGTGTAACATTAGATTTCACACTTATAATTTATCGGGTACAAATGGATATTTTGATTTTGAAATCTGATGGTGGCATTTGTGTAACGTCAAACATCTCTGCATCACCAAATACATTAGGATTCACCTTCTGAGGACCATGAGTCCACACAAAGTTCATGAAAATCCAGCCATTATTTTTTAAGATAATTGCCATTAACCAAAGTTTTGGTTAAGGGGAAATATGACCTCACAGGGGGCTTAACAAAGAATTGAGGAGTCACTAAAATAATTACAAATCATTCAGTGATATTCATGAATATTCATGCCAGGTTTCATGTGAATCTGACCAGCAGTTGTTGAGATATTTTGCTGTGCAACAAAGTGACAGCCAGATGGACGTAGGGGTCAATTGATGCTACAGTCTTTGAAAACAATGACATGCAAGACTTTTGTAAATAATAATGTACATTTAACACAATAACACAAATAACAATGATTCAATTACTGATTACTGTCTACACACATGAAACATGTGCATCACAACAAAAAAGATAGCTGAGGTGAATATCTATGCTATAAAAATGTGACTAGAACAAAGCAGATAATAAAATAGAATATAATAGAAAGGCCCAACATCATGACCGCACATCTGTTGTTAAAAAAAAGAAATTAGATACAAAGCTGAGGGTCTTCACTGTTCTTTTTTTAAATCAAGCTGTTATTAAGCTATTTTTGGAGGGATGATCAGTGATTACCCAAAAGCAGGAAACATTTTTCACAATAGCCTCCATATCTGACACTGCTGCTTCCCATTTTAATCAGGCCTGAACGGCGTCCTGTGGCGAGTAACCCTGTCTACACATCCTGTATGATGATTGTCTATGATAGTAATCAAATGGCTGTTGAGTGAGTCTTTGTGTAAATTACAGCTGCAGTAACTTGTATTTAAATCATTATTTTATTCATTTTTATTACACTGTTAAGCAGGTAATCTGTTGCAATTTAAACAGATTTATTAACAATTTAGAGTCATTATATTACTGGCAAATTCTCTGACTGCCTATAATTACATAGTTGTGTTGTCCCTGTAATTCTAGCAGGAGTCAAAATCTATATATTCAGTTTATCAATACTTATAGTTGTATGTATATATCAAATTAAGTTACTTATAGCATGCTTGTAAAGTGAAAAATCAATACCAGTGGTGTAGAGTGATTGCTAACATTGGTTTGTCTGATAAATGTTATTGATTCATATAGTTTCAATAGACAACAGGCTGTGGACACAAATCAAACATTAGATCAAGAATGGACAATTCTTATGAGAAGGATTAGCTTCTTGTGACAGTATCTTCTACAAAATCTAATTAGGCAAAAAGCAATTTCATGAGCGCACATTATCTCACTTCAGCTATTTGATGTAATTCATGCATGAAAAGATTTCACTTCTCAGCTTCAGAAATATGACCTCTGGGCCTGTAGGCAGCGCGGTAGAAGCAGGATATATTATAAATTAAGCTAAGTCAAATCTTTGTGGAGTGAAGTTAATCAAAATCTTCAACTGTTACAATCACTCAAATACAAATCACACCACCGAGCCGAGAGGAGCTTGATTGATGAGATTCAGGTCAAAACACCAAAGACGTGTATTGTTGTGAGAAGAAAACTCTGTCTTGTGAGTTCAGTCTCAATTATTAAGCCTGTGTTTGCCAGTAGGATATTATTATCAGGATCAGCCATGAATGGGCTCATTTAAAGAAATATTTTGACATTTTGGAAAATACGCTTATTAGATGAGAAGATTGATACCACTCTCATATCTGTATGGTAAAAAAACAAAACAAGCTAACGCCAGCCAGCACCTTTAAAGCTCATGTCATTTATTTGATCCATATCTGGGTTTTGTTACCTTTGGACAGAGCCATGCTAGCTGTGTCCCCCTGTTTCCAGTCTTTATGCTAAGCTAAGCTAACCGTTCGCTGGCGGTAGCTTCATATTTATTGTACAGTATCAACCTTCTCATGTAACTGTTGGCAAAAATAAGCAACTTTACCAAAATGTTGAACCATTCCTTTAGCCCACTTTTTAATATAAAATTTTATCACAAAGGATTTTTTGAAAACATGAATACGCTTTAAGCATCAGAAGAGGGCATGCGTCAAAGCTTGTTTCATTTAACCCTGCAACAGAGCAACCATCACAAAAACAACATACCACTGTGTCTGTTGTAGTACAATAAATCCAGTTGTGTCAGCTGGGGTTTAATTTTTTGAATGCTTAAGTACTAGTCATGCACAACAGGTCACAGGAGTCTGAAAGGAATATTAAGTATGTTCATTATTCAGGAGTAGCTATGAATCCGACAGAGCTGTGGCAATCACATTAGCCGATAAACACAGAGGACAAGGAAGACGCCTACGAGTTCCCGTGGGAGAGCTTCCAATTAACACTCAGGCTTTCTCCCTGACGTGTTGGCTGGCTCGAGAATATGAAGCGATGGAAAGACACGGAGAGAAAGAGAGTGCTCAGACATACACACAGAGAGGAAATGCATTATTTTTTTAAAGTGAAATATGTGTACTCTGTGAGAATTGTGGTATTTAGTTACAAAATGAATGCACCGAAGACAGTTTCCAAGTGTTTCTTCTTTTCTTTTCACTCTGTAGCCTTGCTAGCTGTCTGACCGCCCACTGACCACTGACTGCTGTCCAGACTGAAATATCTCAACAACTATTAGATGGATTGCCATGAAATGTTGTACAGACATTCATGGTGCCCAGAGGATAAATCCTAATTACTGTGATGGACCCTTAATCTTTTTGCGCGACCATGAGGTTGACATTTGTGGTTTTAAGCGACAACTATTGGAGGGATTGCCATGAAATACTGTACACTCATTCATGTCCCCCTCAGTCAGGATGAATTGTTTTAACTTTGGTGATTCTTTAACTTCAAAATTTCAAATTGTCCACTACTTTGGTTTATGACCAAATACCTGCAAAACAAGTGACATTAGCACGAGCTGTACTTTGTGTTTAGTGCTAATTAGCAAATGTTAAAACTCTAAACTAAAATGTGAACAGTACCTGCTAAACATCAGCATGTTAGCATGCTGACATTAGCATTAGCTCAAATAACTGCTGTGCCTGAGTACAGCCTCACAGAGCCGCTAGCATGTCTGACTCTGTGAAGAAGCAATTACTGTAACATTAGTTCTGTGACAAATATTACAATTGTAATATAATTAAAGGCTGAAACCTGATTTTTTTTTTTTGTAATTTTGATCATGTATCTGGGTAAGTGTAATACTGACTGATATTTCACAGAAAAAAAGGATAATAAATTGTACTTTTAGTCTTGTTTATTCTTGTGAAAAATACTCCCCAGCGTGCAGGCTCCTCTTAATCTGCAGCTCCCCTTGTGTTTTGCTTCACAAAGACTGTCAGACCCAACGGTGGGCAGGTCAGTTCTGACACAGCAGTTTCCCTCCTGCCCCTTTTAAAGAGTTGAAAAAAACCTGACATTTCTCTTGTGTTGTCTCAGGCCTTTTCACTATAAGCGAGAAACACTGATCCCTACTTGATCTCGCCATCTTCCCTGCAGACTTTTGGCCACTCAGTCGCCTGGCATCACCACAGTCTATGTTTTATTTAAACGGTTTCTGCTCTTGGCAATTATCAGAGCCGGGGGATCCTCTGAAGAGAAGAGAGGGAGGTGTTTCTTCCCTCCTCTGGAGCAGAAAACTGAAAATAATCCTACCCCTCAGGAACTCACAGAGTACACTTTGAAGACTACAAATTAAGCTTACAGTGCACCAAGGAGAGTATCAACCTTTCAAATGCAATACATGTGGGTTGAATGAAAATCAGGCTAAGTTGTGGTCTGTTTTGCACAATGTGTCAACTGTCTCCGGGCTTAGCAATGGTTTTCAACAAGTCACCTCCTTTTCTGCTTCCTTACTGATGTAAAAAGAGGTGTATCCTACAAGAAATGAAAACTTTTATACAGATTTACCAGCTTAATTATCACTGAACAGCGGGTGTAATACATGTGAGGAATTAAGCATTTCAGTTCTCTTAAAGCTACCTTTTGTTTTCATGCAGTGATTTATTTGTTATTATAAAAGACCATCCAGCACAAAAACTCAGTAAGATAACATTTTCAAATCTGCACTTCAGCTCCACTTTGCAACACGCCCCGTTGATTGTGGCTCCTCTGTGGTCGGAGGGACTACTCGTACTACCACTGTTCAACACACTGCCCACAAAGGCTGATGTTATTGGGGCAGACAGCAGCCTTTTCAGCGCTGTCAAACAAAGAAAGGGCACCGCTAGGGCAGGGCTGCCTCTGAAGCAGCGAGGGCAGCTGTGTGGACAGACAAGAAAATATATGACTCAATCTGAAGACAGGAAAAATGTGTTCTGTTCAAACAGCAATCTGGGTTTTGTATTTTGATGAGACATTTTCACTTTGCACTCATTGCTGTGATGTTTTTGCGCCATGTGGATAGCAGTATGACGTCTCTTTTCCAGAATCTTCCTTTCGATTTTGTGCTCCTTACTTTTTCTGCACAGCAATAATGGCTTTCCCTGCGTGTACAGACGTATCAAGTTCTTCTTCTATCCATTACAAACAAATCACTTGCTGTCTGTTGCAACCCGAGATGAGAAAATGTGTCACTATCTGTGTGCCAGAGGATTTTTTCCTACAAGGGTGTTAGGAACAGCAAATGTAAAAGCTTTTATTAACTAGAAATGAGTTGAAGCTGTAATAAACTGTATAATATCAATCAGTACCACAAAGCATTAAAATAGACACTAATTTATATGAAAATGTGGATTATGGCTGTCAAGAAGCCACTGTTTAATAGAATTCACATGCATAAGCCCTGACAATGTAAACAAAGTCGTTTTTTGTGGGTTTACATGATTTAGAGACGAGGATGAAGCTACTTCCATCATAAACCATCACAAAAACAAGAACAAATGTTGTACAGTGTAATCCCACCCCCACTCCACCCCCTGAAGATGCAGGATGACTTGATAAACCGAGGTGTTAATGTATTCCAGCTTGGAGAACGCAGAGGCACACTGTGTGCACTGATGTGACATTAATGACAGAAACGGGACTGTCAAGTCGCACATGCACCCACACACACACACACGCTCACTCACATTTCTGAGGCCCGCGGGTGATATTTTGCAACTACCAAGCAGCTTGCTGTGCGTTATCGAACGCTGCTGGCTGGATTTCCGGGGGACTCCTCTAAGGGTGCATTTTGTTTGATAGTAATGCTGACAGGACAGAGCAAGCACGACTGACACCTTGTCAGTTTCCTTCAGTCAGCTGGAACCTCATGTTTAAAATCAGGCTCATCAACAACTTGTCGGGGCGCCATATTTTGTCTGTTGGAAAAAAAAAAAAGAACTAGAACTAGAGCTGAGGTTAATATAGAAGCCCATTCATGCCAGGAAAAGAAAAACAATAGATGAAAAGTTAGTCATTGGAAAATGTAATTGCTCATGGTTTCAAGAGTCTGCCAATCATAACATACCAAAACGAATGGAAATCAAGAGATGGGAACTGTAAAAAAACAACAAAAAAATTTAATTTTCCAAAACACAGCAGCATTGTTTGCAAACTGATTAGTATGATCATGTAAAGTATATGTGATTTGTAGTAAATTGGCAACAACAGTGGTTCCCATCTTGGGTTTTTTGGGGCCGAAAGATGAATCAGAGGGGTCGTATTAACGTGACATCCCCTAACCTTAACAAAGTACTGATTTTAACCCAAAGCATGATTTTTCCCTAAAGCTAACCAAGCCGTTTATGTGCCTAAACATAACCAAACCTTAACCATAGCGTTGTCACATCAGAAACCGTTTTGGAAGGTGCAGACAAACAAGGTTTGGAGGACTTGTTGGGGAAAAAAAGTCAAAATTATGAGTACAAAATAAGTTGTTACTAATTACATGTTTCTAACATTTACAAAAATCACTCATTCAGTCATTTCACCTTTTTACGGATTGCAGAACATTTGCCTGGGTAGGCCAGTGTGGTGTTGGAGGAACCACCAGCGCCACCACTGAACATGCTCCCTTTACTGAAACCTTATCTCAAAATCTTGCCTTAGTAACTCACCATGAGCATTTTTATTTTTATTGTGACTTTTTTTTTTTTTTACTGGTGCATACGAGCTTCCATATATCGAGGCACAAACGCATTAATATGTGGACCACAAACACAAACACACACCCAAGCAAAGTCTGTTGTTTGTTTCATCTCCCATTTTAGAGACATGCTGTCATCAGGAGCACATCAATTCATTGTAGCTGTCAAGCCAGCCTTCCTTTGGGGCGTCCTGCTGTTGTGACGCCTGCCTGCATGTATCATAAGTCATGCATCACTCCGGCTTGGTGTGATGACTAGTGGCTCAACCTAAAATATCTATGCTGCTTGAAATATTGAGCGCTTGTTCATGCATGTATCATGTGAGATTGTCATGTGGGCGGACAGAGGTTTTATTTGTCGCATCACTCACTGGATGCAGTCGCTATTAAATTTGTCTCTAGTTTCTTCCTCCTCTGAGCTGATGTGGGTTTTATCACCAGCACCTTTATTTCATCATTAAAGATGTTGTACTATTTGAAATAATCATCTTACAATAAATTAAACCAACATTCACACAAAAAACATGTGTAATCATGTGAAATTAAACACATGCTCACGGGGCAAATCCCAGAATAAGACAATGGAGTGACACATGGATGCCTCCCTCCGATGTCACTTAATTGATGCACAATGGAGAGTGTCGGCATCACCGGCGGGGCGTAAAGCAAGCTGACAGACAGGCCATGTCAGGACACAGTCTTGGTGTCAGCTTGCTGAGCGCTGTTCAACATGTCTCCTCCTGTGACTGACAACCGCCCCCAATTAACCTACACCTCAAATACAGACAGAAAACACATACATGTACACCTGCTCTCCCTCTCTCTCTGTCACACACACACACACACACACACACACACACACACACACACACTGGGTGTGTGACAGCTGTGGAGCTTCGTCTTTATTCATTCAGCTCTAATTGACCTTGTTTTACGGGGCCAAATCACAGATCAAGGAAAAACATTGTCTGCTTGCTGCATGTGTACACGATAATTATTGTGAAGGTTAACTTGCTAAAGACTTTTTCCTATTCATTCTCAGTTCACTAAATTCTACAAGGTAAAACATGAAGCGCAGCAGAATACTGATTTATTTTCACTGCAAATTAAATGAATGCAGAACCATGAGCAAAAGGAGCCTTTTACCAAAGTATGTCACTCTGGGTCCCTCTAGTGTGGCAACAGACAGATGAGTCAAGGATTTTAGTCCCAGCCTCCATTTACTCCCATTCAATACAGCACATCACACAGGCTTGATAGAAGGCTTGTGATTTAACTTGATAAAGTAAATCTCAGTGTCATTTTGATATATGCATATGACTAACGTAAAAATGTGCATTGGTTTGTCTAGGGTTATATTTCTGGAGTTTTGTTATGTTATGAACTTCCCTATCCAGAGTTCCAGATTTAAATTAAATAGCATTTAATATTTAGGTGCAGTTTGATGGAAGCCGTGTAGTTATACGCTTTTTCAAACAGTCAGAGAGTGATGGACAGAGTGTGATTCTGGCCAGCAGATGGCAATCAAGCTTCAAAGAGACTCTGACGCTAATAGAAGAGGAGGCTAACATACTTTATCCCCTATTTCTGATTGTCTCAATTCTGCATTAAAGAGGAAGAAAGCAGTGTTGCATGGAGTGAAGATTTACAAGTAGTCTGTACAAGTCACAAGTACAAGTCTGGCTGAAAATATATTACCTGAGGTCCTTTTTAGTTTAATGGAAGATGAACCGGGAGCCCAGATCACTACTATCAGCAGGTTGAAAGTGCTTTGGTCACTAAAAGGTCTTTATCTATTAAAATGATGACTGGTTTTGTCAGATGGTCTATACTCTAGAAAAGAGGAAAAGAAACAGGTGATTTTGTAATGCTTACCTACTCAAATAAAAGCCAATCTGTTGGTTTGCTCAAGCAAGTGATATTTGTATAGATACAAGTTATAGTCTAGTAATTCCCTTTCAAAATGTAGCAAGACCACATATTAGGTGTTGTTATAAAACCTTAATGTTTTACACTTTAAACCATTTTCACAGCTTCAGCTATATCCCAGAACAAAGTGGAAGAAATTACAAAATAACATTAATTTCTATGGGTTGTTTTACACTGCTTTAGTACATTTTGACATTTCACAAGATTTGAAAAGAATGAAAGGAGCTGTAGTCCAACACGACTAGCATACAAATGGTCAAACCCACCAAACAGTGTATGATACAACAAGGCTGTCTGTAATTCTTTGTACAGTAGCAAAACAATAGCCTTCACACTGAGGCAAACGTGTACTTCCAGTAGGGGATACAGTTTTGTGAATAAACTCTTATAGTGTGACTGACACCCAGCTTTAACATGTTTGCTGTGACTTCTGAAACCAATGAATTCTTAGCGACAGGTTCCAGATTCAAAGAAAAATTGTGAAGCTGTAAAAGACCCCAAAAAATACTCCTGTGAATTAGATTATATACACTCAGTTGCCAGTTTATTAGCTTGCTCTGCAATAATGGTCATAGGCTGTTATTTAGCATTTCCTCATTTAAATAAAAGACAAAATAACAGAAACACCTGTCATATGTTTATATATAATATTATATTGTTCATGAAGTAGGATTATTTATTGCAGAACTGTTGTATTAGACTACATTAGTTTTAGCTAGGAGTACCTAATAAAATGGCAGCTGAGTGCATGTTGAGCTATAAAAACTCTTTCAAATGCAGATTTACAACGGTAAAACTACTTCCGGTGTAAAGCGTGGGCTCCGCCTACTTTCTGAGGTTTCTGCAGGAGGACAGTAAACTCTTTGCCAAACACCAAAGTGAAACTCAGGACTCTCAGGGCACATGGAGAAGCGACAGCAGATGAAAGACGTCCTTCAGCTGTGCATTGACAGACGTAAAGACGAGCTGCACAGTTTGAGTCGGGACATTTGGGGCCGACCTGAGCTCGCCGGAAACGAGACGCATGCGCACGACAGGCTGGTCCGCTTCTTCTCTCAGGAGCAGACATGGACGGTCGAAAAGCATTACAAACTACCGACCGCATTTCGGGCCAGCTGGGGTCCGGTCGGTGGCGGGGAGGGTGAGCCGGGGCTGAACGTGGGGTTCCTGTGCGAGTACGACGCGCTGCCGGGTATCGGGCACGCGTGCGGGCACAACCTGATAGCAGAGTTGGGAGCAGCCGCCGCTGTGGGGCTGAAAGATGCTTTAGAAAACCAGACTGATCTCCCTGTCCCAGTGAAGGTAACTGTAGGGGGCTGTACTGTTACTTCAGAATAAACAGCCAGAAGTCAAACTTTGAGTAACTTTAAAAACTGAGTTACAACACACTGTTTTGATATTTGATCAAAATATATGATATAAAAACCTCCTTAAATCCTTCAGTCAACTCCTCTGATGACTCTGACTCAACAGGTCACATATTTTCACAAGATGTGACTCAGTTCCTTCATCCTATAAAAGATAACAGTCAGAAAGCCTGGGCCTTATTTGATTTCATAGCCTATATACATACATTAATTTATTGTTTTTATACATGACCTTTTAAGAACAAGTTATGTTGATGCATCTTGGCTACAAGAGGTACACATTTTTCCAATATGAAGATATTCAATTTTATGAGTTTATTCCTTAATTTTTAATATGTTTCAATATACCTATAAGCTCTGTGAGTCCACAAACAATCAACACAGCACGTCCAATAATTATCACTGAAAAGTTAACAACTATCAACGCAAAAAACAAACAGTATATTTAGCATCAGAATACTAATTTGTACAAAGTGTATATTGTGCAGAAATACAAATTATGAGAAAAAATATGTATTTATCCAAAACATATTACAGATGAATGTGTATTATATATGTTAACAGACAGTTTGGCAAAAACAAAATCAGTTTTATTTCTTTAATTCATTTATTTATTTTGACAAAAAGAAATCTTAACTAAAGGTTGACTTTCAAGCTTTTTTCTGGAGCTTTCAGCTGCATTTTGCAGTCTTCCTCAGTTGACGGGTGTTTGCTCAGTCACTTGTCATGGAGATGACCGAGGTATGGTACTTCAGTCACGTGATGACGTGTGGTCCTATGTGTGAGGGAGAGATTTGTAAACCCTGTCTCTGTTTAAAGATGGCCATCTTTGGTTACGATCGAAGCAAACTCCACCCGCTAAGGAAGACTGTAATGTTGTTGAAAGCTCTGAAAAAGCTAGCAAGGGGCCTTGAGTTAAAACCACTGTTTCCAAGGCCAAGAATGTTGACTTATTTGACTATTTGACACACATGAGCTGATAATTATATCAAATGACTGAATGAAACACTTTTCATGCCAGATAACTGTTCTGGGAACTCCTGCAGAGGAGGCTATAGGAGGAAAGATTGATCTGATCAAGGCGGGGGCCTTCGCCGATGTCGACCTCGTCTTCATGGCTCACCCAGCTCAGCAAGATGCTTCATTCCTGCCCTGTGTCGCACTCGAAGAGCAAGTTCCTGTTCACAGCATATATGGATTCACAGCTTGTTCTCTGTGTCCTCTCTCCTTCTTAATGAACCCCCTAATATCTACATATCGCAGATAGCCCCTAACCCGCTGTGTTGATGTCACACAGGGTGTCAGTGAAGTACCACGGGAAGGCATCTCATGCTTCTGCATACCCATGGGAGGGAGTGAATGCCCTGGATGCTGCTGTGCTGGCCTACAACAACCTCTCTGCACTCAGGCAGCAGCTCAAACCAGAGTGGAGGCTTCACGGTGAGGAACAGGCAGAAACTGGGATTAGCTGAACTTCTCTGGTTCTAGGTCCTCAAATGTGATGATTCTTTGTCATATATGACAGTAAATTGAATATCTTAAGGTTTTGGACTGCTGGTCTGACAAAACTAAATGATTAATTGATCGATTGAGAAAATAATGAGCAGATAAATTGGTAATGAAAATAATAAAGTTAGTTGCAGCCCTAATTATCGCCATGAGTAGTGCTCAAAAATGCCATCAAACTTAAAATTATTATTATTTATTATTTATTTTCAACTGCCTTTTCAAATGTAGAAGGATGTTTTATCTCTGTAAATATCATTTGGCATCTAGCCTCATATGAATCGTGTAACTGTTGTGCACATTGGGTTCTTTTTCTCCTCTACAGGCATCATCAAACATGGAGGGGTGAAGCCAAACATTATCCCTGCCTACACTGAGTTAGAGTTTTATCTGCGCACGCTGCTGGTTAAGGATCTTTGTGACCTCAAGGCCAAAGCTGAGGCTTGCTTCAGGGCAGCTGCTGTTGCCACCGGCTGCCAAGTAAGCTTACCTAAAAATGTTGTCTTCCGTTTGCTTCCCTCTGGGCTCGACGCACATTATATCCCTGATATGTAGGTTAACAGTCGAGCACAGATGTAGGAACACACGGTGTATGTTGATATAACAAATGTTGGAGTTGCTGTTATATAACATTGCCCTTTTTTGACATATTCCTGTAATTATGCTCTGAGTGCTGTGCTACTGTTGCATAATTCACCATTATCTTCAGGCTATTTTCCTCCTACGTCTGCACTTGCTTCAGGCAGGTTTAGCTCACATTACAGATGAAGCATGGGGCTCCATACTGTTAATATATGATAGTAATCTCTTCCTGTGTTGTGATGTTAAATTGTTGTGTCTTACATTTAATGAATGAGGGAATACTTGTGTTTACTTTAGGTGGAGATAGTCTACCCAACCCATGCCTACTATAACATTCTGCCTAATGCCACACTGGCAAACCTGTATGAAAGTAATGGAAAAGCTTTGGGGATTCAGTTTCCAGAGCAGCCAGCCAACTTCTCTGGTAGGTTAAAATGAAAATTTCATAGAAACAGACATCATTATCTCTGTCTTTCCCTGGTTTGTGCAGAAGAAATGTAAAAAACATAAGAAGTGTAACAGCAGAACTGTGAGCTAGTGTTTTTTTCTTTTCTCACAGATTGTCTTTTGTTGTTCACTGAATCAACAAAGAATCGTTATCACAGTGATTTTATAATTATCTGGCAGGTTCTACCGACTTTGGCAACGTATCATTCACCGTCCCTGGTATCCACCCTTTCTTCTACATCGGCACTGACGCATTTAACCACACTGAGGAATACACCGAAGCAGCAGGTATGGCAGCACGCGTCCATTGTGTACAGATGTTGGTTCTCATAATGAAATTGAATTGCACTATGATGATCTACAGCCATCATCTCTTTCCAGGTCACTTGGTTTGCCTGTTTAGTTTCTGTTTACCCAATGCTTTATTTTCCTCCTCCGCTCTTTTTCCCTGTGCCAGGAGCTGAAAAGGCCCAGTTGTTCACCCTGAGGACAGCCAAAGCCCTGGCTATGACAGCTGTGGATGTAGTGTGCTGCCCTGTTCTGCTGAGGCAAGTGAGAGAGGACTTCAGCCTCGCCAAACTGAAACAGGAGAAATGACTAGAAGGCAGCGACACAGCTTTGACAGCTCCATAAATACAATGACTTTAATAATAATATAATAGGAAAAAATAATTAGGGCACTGGCACCTTTTACAGTGATGTTGATCAATGTGCATTGTCCCTGAAAAAATAAAATAAATAAATTCTAGGACATTTTATAGCTGACATGTTAGTCAGGGTTGTGATGTGCTTGAACTCAAGAGCACATGTTGGCAAACGGCAATTCTAACTGTTCCTATGGTAACCCTTGACGGATACAGCCATGAAACTACAACTTATTGTGGTGCATAATATTTATGACAACAGAGCCGCTGAGTATCTCAAAGGCCGCCTTCACTGGGTTGGACAAACTCATTTTCACTAGACTAGAACTTCTGTTACCGCCTGGTGCTCGCCGGGCTTCAATATCAACATGAGTACCTGTTCTTTTAGGTGGTGTGGTGCCAGGAACTGGAATAAGTTACCTTTGCACAGTAAAACAATAATGAGGTAAATAATAAACACCACAATTTTAAACAGGAGGTAAAATGTAGTTATTTTATGTAATTATTTATAGTTTATACCCACCCTAGCAGCATAGCTTCAGGGAGGGCAAAGTCCTGTCGGTTGGTTGATCCATCACTTTGGTCCAGACTGAAATATCTCAGCAGTTATCAGATGGATTAAGATTATCCCCTGACTTTTCCCCTAGTGCCACCATGAGGTTGACATTGTGAAATTTCTGTGAAATTTGGTTCAGACATTATGGGTTGGTACAAAGTCTTGAAAGTTTGGAAAATGCTTGATTTTAACCGTTATGTTTTCAAGGTTAGGAATATGCTTGAATTCTAATATACTCCTTGAAAAATGCTTGATTTTCAACATAATCTGGTGTTTCATCTACACAATCACTCATGTAAACCAAAAATCTTTTAATATTAAAATGAAACGATCCCGTCATCAAATTTGTTTGTCGTCTCCTGGTATTTATAGTAACAATTTAGATATGATGGTAAGGCTTCGAGAGTCTGGAAATGTTTGATTTAGGTACCTTGAAAGTGCTTGAATTTTACTCTTAAAAAGCTGTACGAACTCTGGACATTCATGTTCTCTGCAGTTGAAGTACAGTACAGTCTCACAGAGTCACTAGCATGGCTGTAGACTCTTTAGTTTTGTTTTTAGATGTTACATCTTATATCAAGAACCACAACTGAAATGAGCCTAAAACTTTATAGTGGTAGCCTTGACATGTTCCTCCCTCTTGTAATGTCTAAACTAAACATAACTAAATAATTGTACTAACAGTATTTATACAGAATGTAATTTACCCTCTTAGTGCCGACATGAACTGATCTGATTCACTCATTAAGGTTTTCTGGGCATGCTTTCACCAGCTCACAGGTCGGTTCAAAACCTTGGCTTCCCTTGAGAGATGTGGTGGAAAATCAGGCTCTGGACATCTTTTTGATGCTTTATCCTTTTCATGTCTTTCTGCTGCAGTGATGCCTTTGTTCATGTTTTTTGAAGGATGATGGTGCACAAAGTTTGAATTGTCACCATGCCCTTTGGGACGTTACTTGGATTTAAAACGTTTAATAAAATAGAAACGTTCTTCAACATAATCCACAACATTTGCCTGCAAGAAATCAGAGAAATTGTTAAAAAAAAAAAAAGGCTCAATTTTATATCCCTTTACGTTACATGTGAGCAGTTAATGGTATTATAGAATATGCAGTTTATATGATTTGGTATGAATGTTCATCAGCAATCAGGCCTGTGCCAGAGAGAAGAGAGACCCTGCAGCTGGTACCAGTCCAATGTCTAATAACTGTGAAAGCTCATCCTGCAGCACTGTTTAAATATACTGTATAAGAAGGAACAGGAAAATAGGATAAAGATTTGGGACCAAGACTTTCGAGGTCGTACCAGAAAAATGTCTCCAAATCAGAAGGGTCTGTTGTTTGTGTATTTAGTTGATTTTAATTGATTGATGTCTGCAGAAGCAATATTCAGCCACACATCTCAATCCATTTCCATTTGTACAAACTAAATGTATCACATGAAGGAGATTTAAAATGTACAGTATTGTGATTGTGTTGTTCAGCACCTAAGCTCTGCTCAAATCATTGTCACATTTTCAGAAAACAAAACATTTATTAAATATTTTCCCATATATAACATTTTTCCAGAGTTTCATTTAATATCTGTATGTTTGGTCATTAAATTGTCATAAACAACCAAAAGATATTTTAAATATATCTTGCCTTGCCTAACAAAGTATAAAGTTGTTTTAAGCTGAAAAAGACGATAAAACTAGCAACTAACGGGTCACAGTGAACCTCAAAGCCTCACAACACCAAACAGAGGAGATGAGCTTCAGTTGTATTTTTTTTTAAAAGAAGAAGAAGAAGAAGAAATAAGGACATTTTAAAAAGTCAGTACCATAATCAGTGTTTGGGATTTACTAAACATATATTTTTACATTTGTGATTTTAATTACTAAACTTCATCAAATCACACAAATGCAATGCAGTAAGTAGCTTGACAGCAAAATAATTGCGTTGATACAAAGATCACAAGAAAGTGTAACATATACTGAATCATATTAACGTGCTGCAAAAGAACTTTAAGAATAAGCTGATTATCAGGTTATTAAAGGAATAGTTCCATATTTTGGGAAATAACACTTATTCACCTTCTTGCCATTAGATAAGAAGATTGATATCACTCTCATGTCTGTACAGTAAATATGAAGCTACAGCCAGGAGACAGTTAGCTTAGCTTAGCACAAAGGCTGCAAACAGGGGGAAACAGCTAGCCTGGCTCTGTCCGAAGGTAACAAGGTCAGCTTACCAGCACCTCTAAAGCTCACTAGTTAATGGGTTATATCTTGTTTGTTTAATCCGTGCAAAAGCTGAAGGGTAAAAACAAAAACTTGCTGTTTTATGGAGGGTTATGTCCAGGACTATTTGTTGCCTCTAAGCAGTTGCCAGGCAACCAGCAGAGACTCCAAGAAGTTACTGGTCGCAGTGAAGAAATAGTTCGGCACTCAACCCCCCATAAAACGACAAATTGCCGTTTTTACACATCCAGTTGTTTGTACACATTAAACAAACGAGATATTACATGTTAATTAGTGAGTTTTAGAGGTGCTGGTAGGTGGATTTTTTACCTCAGGACAGAGTCAGGCTAGCTGTTTCCCCCTGTTAACTGGCAGCTGGCTGTAGCCTTATATTTAACGGACAGATTTCTGAAGGTGGTATCAATCTTCTCATCTAACTTTCCACCAGAAAGCAAATAAGCCGAGCTATTCCTTAAAAGATTTTTAGTTTGTCATTGATTGTCAAGTCTAGTTCATTAGCAAAGGAGAAGGAATCTGTCCAAACACTGGCAATGTCAGAAATCAGTTTTCAATTCACATTTTCGGTTTTGAAAATGTGGTCAAAGAGTCACTGCATCGAGAACTGAAATATCGCTGAGTTAAACTGCACAGTTACACAGGTCCATGTTTGTGAATCTCTCTGTGCAGTAAATCCTCAGGCGACAACAATATCCAAACGTCTTTCCATCAACAGCACTATAGTTACAACATGAAACCACATAGATCTGACTGAGTGACAAAACCAGCGACGGTGACTGTCCTGTTTATCATTTTAAACTCTTCAGTTTTAAGTGGCTGGGTCAAGAAGGCAATGGTCACCAATCTGTCAGTGGTCCCCATGCATCCTATGAGCAGTTTCTCTGTCTGAAAAGCATCAGATTTAATGTTATTTTCCTCCGCTCTTTCACAAATGAGCCAAGCTCCTGGAGTCTCATCATGGACGACTCTCAAAGACGATCTACCTCTGCGTCCCGCGTTACGAGTAGATGGACCAGTAGATGATGTTAAAGAGGATGTACGCTCCAGGAAACACAACCCTCGAGTACTTGTCTATGGCGTGGGTGTCTATCCAAATGTTCACGTAGCCTCTGGATGGCTTCACCTGACTTGCGATCTGCGGGTCATTCAGTGCAACCTGGGCCAACATTCGCTCCTGGCGACCGCCGTTCTCTGGCATCCCATAATTCCCTGTGGTGTTGATATCCATAGACCCATAGCCAGTGATCTGGGGGTCAATCATCATCTCATCAGGGTTGCCAATGCCACATGTACACGGCAGCTAAGAGAGGTAAAAAAGGAAACATAAAGTCATTTTGACACTTTGAAATCTTAATGTAAACGCTACTTTCTGTAAAGTCATAAAACAAACTAAAACGACAATATAAATACATTAGTTTGTTAAATGTTTATCATTTTTCTGCACGCTCAGGGCATTTAAAAAACTTTGGCATGAAACATTAATAGAAGGATGTTTGTGCTGGAAATGTTCCCCGGGGTACGTGGGTAATTTGGCTCCATATGCTGCAGCATTTGGCAGATGAAGAATAGCGATATAGTGCACAAGCTGTAGTCCCAGAAATAATTTGCCATAGCCCCAAGAGCTTAAAGTGAGCCAATTTAGAAAATATTTATTTGTTTATTGGAAATGCACATAAATTATTCATTCATGTTTCCACCGGTTTAGAAATATTTTAATGTGTAAAATATGTATATATATATCAGGTCAGCCTTGTCCTGTGTTGACTTAAAGAGAGCTTTTAATGCATCTTGCTTTTAATGAGAAAGTCTCTTATTTGCAGCTATTAGAGGATACAACAAATAGAATTTTATTCACAACATTTTAATCAGCGTGTAAAGAGCTTTAAAATTATATAAACTTTATGGTAAATTTGGGTTTGATTTTAGCCAGTATTTTTATTTGACTTTTAACCTTTTACCACCCACTGTTCCACCCATGGGACACTATTGCTGTGTAGAACTTTACCAGACTGCTAGTGCAATGGAAATTTACATGAATGTGAATATATTATATAATTATTGATAATTTAGACTTTTTAAAAAAATGCCCTGAACCAAAAGAAGAGGCTCTCCACACACTGAAATTTGCAAGCTCCCAAGTTTTAATTAATGCATTAATGAAATTAAATTATAAAAAATTTGAATTAGTAAAAACTTAGGAGCTTGCAAATGTCAGTGTGCGGACAGCCTCTCCTTTTACTGTTTTTTGACACACTGTCCACCTTTTTTCCTTTAAAAAGCTTGCCCTGTCAGAAAAAGAATCCAGGTACGATATATAAACATATGGTGTGGGTTTGGTGTTAAAGGGTTAAACTATTAGACTTGTAAAGGATATTACGTCCTCTGCACAGATCCAAATCTACAGTATGTGGTGAGGGTTAAATTCAGGGGAAAAACAGCATCAATCAAGAAACATATTTGTTGCACAGTCAAACTGTTTAAATTGATCATTTAATTGATAACTTAGTTTTACTTACATAACTAAAAAAAAAGGAAGACAATGAGTTGGTCACAAGTATTTATAAAAGTCTAGGATCAAACTAAATGTCATGTAGCTGTAGTTTTTGGTGAGAGGACCCCTCGTCTTTGGAGCATTTTGGCCAAAAATTAAGCTCAGCAATGTTGCATTTACCCACACTCAGGAGAGACCAGGACAGTAACTATAAGTGTTTCATTTTAAGCACTTTGTTTCTTTGCGTGCAGTAAAGCAGAGAGATTATTACACTGGTCTGGTAATGTTAAACTGTCCGTGAAGAATGACTGTCACAGTGAATCATTAAAAGATCATAGGTTAACTGTGCGGCGACGGACAACCACAGAGAAAAAGTCCCATGAAATAACACTTACTCTCTCCCTCAGTTTCCTCTCTTTCCTCTCCTGTACGGTGGAGAGGTAGTTGACCGCCGCATACTCTATCACCGACAGGAAGACAAAGACAAAACTGACCCAGAGGTAAATGTCCACTGCCTTGATGTAGGAGACCCGCGGCATGGATGCGTTGACCCCGGTGATGATGGTGGACATGGTCAACACTGTGGTGATGCCTGAAGTAAAACACACAAGCAGTTTAGTCACATCAGAGCTTTTATTTACTGTATCACCGGGTTGGGAAGCTAAAACCAAATGCTAAATATCATAGAAAGGGCTGCACATGAGAATATCTTTTTATTTTGTGCTGCTGTAATAAATTTAAATACATATTATTTGTGTACTTGTTTGTTTTTTAATCTGATACAGTATTTTATTGATCACTGTAGGAAGGTTCTGTAATTTCTCTCCCACCTACACAGGAGGGTGAGAGGTCAGCTGCAGAACAAAAAAATAAATACGACTGACTTATTGAAATGACTTCCTCTGTATACTTGAGCAGGGCAAATGCTTCCGTATATGAGAGCCGTAATCCAGGACTTAAAGATGTGAGGGGTCATGTGATGTTTAACAGATAGAAAAGGACAAAAAAAAAACATATATTTCTGCTATGGAATTTATTTCTCAGATTTTTCCTCTAATCTTTGTTTTATTCTTCACACGTAGAATTTACCTCTTCAGCTTAAGATACCACCAGGGACGGGAAATCGCTCATTAAACTGCTCACAGCTCATAGACATATGCAACCTGTGACAAGGTGCTACAAGTAGATGCTGCTTTATTTTAAAGAAATAATTCAACCTGTTCACTTTGTTGCCGAGAGTTGGATGAGAAGATCGATTCCACTCTCACGTCTGGATGGTGCCGGGAGCCGGTTAGCTTAGCTCAGCATAGTGACTGGAAACAGGGGGAAACTGCTAGCCTGGCTCTGTTCAAAGGTAACTGAATCCGCCTACCAACACCTCTAAAGCTCACTAATTAACATGTTTAAAAATGTCAATTTCCAGTTTTATGGGTTTTGTGCTAGATCGGACCAGTAACTTCCTGGCATCACAGCTTGTTGCCTGGCAACGAAACAAGATATAACGTGCTAATTAATGAGCTTGACAGGCGTTTTTTGTCACCTTTGGGCAGACCCAGGCTAGTTGTTTCCAGTCATTATGCTATGCTAAGCTAAGCTAACTGGCTGCTAGCTGTAGATTCATATTTACCGTACTGACGTGAGGGTGGTATCCATCTTATCTAACTCTTGGCAAGGAAACAAATAAGCATATTTCACAAAATGTTGGGTCACAAAGAGGTTGGAACCACTGCACTATGCTACCCTGCTTCCCCACCTTTTTTTTAGGAATACACCTTTATTTCTCAAACTAAATAATATTTTTGTAGAGCTAGTTTCTTTGCTAGGGCCGTGCCCTGAGAAGGAAACTCTATCCTACCTAGTGGCACCCTGGCGGGGACGGCCCTGCGGTCGATCCAGAAGGACACCCAGGACAGCATGACCATCAGAGTAGCAGGGAAGTAGGTCTGCAGCAGGAAGAAGAAGATGTGGCGCCGCAGGGTGAAGTGGATGTACAAACGATTGTACCAGCCTGGGAAGAAGAAATTTCACCGTTACACACACATTGTCATATGTTAGCTGCTGATACACCGTAAAAACACTCGAAGCAGAGGTTCCCAGCTACTGTGGCAGGGAGAGATAGGACACAAAATCCTCCTCTTCTGAGCTAGAAAGTGACATGTGGTTATGGGAAGGCTGAAGAGCTTTCACAGTGGCTCTCCAGCGGCGTACAAGTGGTTGGCAGTAGTTTGATTCAGTTCGTTTCGCAGTAAGGATTAAATATTAGAAAATTCTTCTTGGTGTGACATTCAAGGGACACCGATTTCATGTAAGGAAGACTCTGTCCTTTAGTTGGAAAAGGCTTATAAAGGAAAATGAGATGCGTTGAAGTTGTAATTCAATTGTGTCTAGTTATGCATGCATGATGCACACATTTGCCCATTTGCATAATCAGTTCAGTTTACTGTATATAGTAGAAGTGCTTGTGTTGTGGATTACAGCACCTGTGCTGCTGTAGAAAGCCAGCTTGGTGGTGGTGTGAAATTTCTGGATGAGGAACTGGGACAGAGATATTCTCTCGTCTGTGTTCAGGGATTCGTTGCCTTTCTTCCAGTACAACATCAGGTCGTCATCTGTGTACGCATCTGGAGGGGATAGAAGCAGATGTAAGTACATCTGTAACGAACCAAATCAGGACAGATTTAGGATGAACAATGCTGGATGTTAATGTGAGCAAAATGTGCGACAAAGAAGATTTAACAAGACAAGACTACGATTCTAAAGCACCACTAGCACTCCCTAGAGACTGCGATCACACCCTCTGATTTTGCGAGTCTTCACTGCCAGCCTCACTAGTAGAGGAGCTAAGGGGGTGATGCTAGAGGAAAGACGGTCTTAACATTAAGGCAATCTCTCTGAAGCATGAATGTGCTTAAAAACTTTTGTGGCATTATAAATTTGAGATTTCATTTCAGATATCTGGTGAGCAAACTTGACATTTTGGCCTCAGGAGGGCACAAGAGGAAAGCTCATATAGTGTCCGAAATGGAAATGAAAAAGAGGAACCATGAATATGAAAGCAGATGTGAAGAAAGTATAGACATTCGTTTTTCAGATGCTTTGCTTTGTTGCAAAATGGTGGCCAAGTGGAAACTTTGACCTGATGGTGGAGCTAAACGAAAACTCAGAACCTCATCAAAATCCACCCATGAACCATAAATATTCATACAAAATTTTTAAGCAATCTACTAGTTATCACGTATTTTGCTCTGGACCAAAGCATTGGATTAATGGATGAATCGGCATGTTAGCAGTGGGGGAAAAAAGCAATTGTCTTGCTGAAATATTTGTTCATATTTTTTGATAAATCCACTCACAGCTCTCAATCTCCAGCGAGCAGGTTTGTGTGTCCAGAGGGAAGCGGCTGAGGTCCATGTTGCACATGGCAGTGACAGTGACTCTGCAGGGCAAACAGCAGTGACACACACACACACACACAAAAAAACATACGCTGTAATTCAACTCCCTCGAGGAACAGCAAGGGCGAAGGGTAAATTCACACAATGTTTTGTATATAGGCTGCTTTGTTAGTTGACCAAAACCAAAATAGAAGGAATAGAGACACAAGCTGTGTGTTTTGTGGTGGTGCTTGACAATTTTGCTGTCTTTGAGTGCTTAAATATGTCTTTCCAATGATCCATCACTGTGCAACTACTGTCCCTTTTATAGAGCTGTTTTTTTTCCCAGTTTTCCTGTCGTATTGTCTTCCTGCAGTGTTGTTTCACTTTTCCCCATTTCCCCCCAATTTCCCATCAAGTGGCCTGATTCCACACAGTCTTTGTAAATATGAATATGTTCATAAATTGACTTGCCTGATTAAATAAAGGTTAAAAAGTCCCTGCAGAGAACTGACAGAAGTCACAGACATTTGGCGTTTCTCCTCTGATTAACTGTCACATCCGTCTGCTACACTGATTATAATCATCAAATGATACAGAAATGTTGTTCCACAAAATGCATCACCTGCTGTGAAATTCATCAAAGCAAATCAGTAGTGACCTATATCATTTCTAATGACTGCTATGTATCTTTTCATGTGCTGTGACCAATGTGGCATTGGTTCATGTTTTAATGTGTTAATTATTTTTACGGCACAGGCAAACAAACTCTTCCTTTGAGCTTTCTCTTTTTTTCAGTGATGAAAGACCAACAACTTTGTCTTAAATGTCTTTTTTTTCAAATATATAAAAGAGGGCTGCCTCTGTATTTTTTTTCAAATATATAAAAGCATTTTTGAAATTTACTTGAGGACTGGGTCTCCTGGTGTGAGTAAGTCCTTCTTGGCTAAGTAAAGACAAAACAGGCTCCTGCCGACATGTTCACCTGAGACTGTAGAGGACGTTGCCGTCGGGGTAAACCCTCAGCATGACGTTATCAGTCGTGGTGTCGTGGATAAAGGAGCGCTTGGAGTGGACGAAGAACATGTCAGGAACCCAAATCTTCTTCACCAGGCGACTGTCAAAGGTCATGCTCTGGTTGTTGGTGCTCGGGAACGACAGCCGCTCGTCCTTCCAGTAGTGACGCAGGTACAGTGTCATGGTAAAGTCCTATAGGAAGAAAAGAAACTAGCGCGTTGTACAGTGGTGGAGGAAGTACTCAGATGCTTTATTTAAGTAAAAGCACCAATACAACATTGTTAAAATACTACATTACAAGTGAAAGTCCTGCATTCAAAATCCTACTTAAGTAAAAGTACATAAGTATTATCAGCTAAAGTATCAAAGTAAAAGTAAAATGTCCCCTGTGACTAATATATTATTGTATATGACACATTAGATTGTTAATACTGATGCATCAATGTGTAAGCAGCATTTTACTGTTGTAGCTGGTCGAGGTGGAGCCAATTTTAACTACTTTATATACAGTTAGGAAGGTTAGTCCAGTGGTTCTCAACCTAGGGGTCGGGCCCCTCCAAAGGGTCACAAGACAAATCTGTGAGATGATTAATGAGAAGAACGATTCTGATACACAAATTTGTATGAATCTTTCAGATTTTTCTCTGATCCTTTTCTGTTTTTGTTTTTTTAATACTGGATAATTTGAAATCATGTGAGAAGTTTAGAGGGGAAATGTCTCTTTGGTGGAACAAACTATCTAACTCATAGACATCTGAAATGTGACAACAGGCCCCAGCTAGACAATGCTTACAATATGTTGCACTTTATAATCTATAAATCATATGTTTTAATGTAAAATCTTAGAAATCTTAGTAACTCCAGCTATCAGATGAATGAAGTGAAGTAAAAAGTACAATATTTCCCTCTGAAATGCAGTGGATAAAATGGAAATACTCAAGTTAAGTACAAGTACCTCAAAATTCTACTTAAGTACTACTTACATTTACTCAAGTACTACTACAGTACTTGAGTAAATGTATTTAGTTACTTTCCACCACTGGTGTTTTATCTTGTAACCTGTAATACATAATTTTAAAAAAGCTGTTTCATACTTACCATATCCACCTCGGAGATGGTGTCCAGACTTTCAACCTGAACATCTACTCCAACAGGAATTGGAGGACCTGAAAAAAAAAATAAAAACGGACATCAGAAATGCATAACAACAACATAGAAGCTTGTTGAGTGTGTTTTTCTGCCTGATCTCGGGTGTGACAGTGGTTATAACAGACAACATGACCATTACAGAGACTGTTTGTTTGGAAATCACGTTTCCAACAATGAATCACACAAATACAGAGCAACCTCTTGCGCACTGACTGCGTCGGTCTGGCTGGGATTCTACTTTTGACCTATTTCAGCCTTCCTACTCTGCATCATCATCCTCCAATAGTACATAAATGTAATTAGGTCACAATAATGGATCAAAGTTGATGCAGCGGTGGGTGAAATCCAGCTCTCTTTTCCACTTCCAGCAGAGACGCACTTGATGGTGGAAATCGGACGCAGCAGAAGGATTCTGGTTGTGTTTTCAGCAGCAGATTGTGGTGTGATTAAAAGTAGTCGTGCACTGATAAAAACAGCACGTGTTTCCCTCCTCAAAGTGAAAGCCCTCGTGGCTGATGGCTGATTTTTATTTTTTGTTAGTTAAATACAGCTCTTGTGTTTGTCATTGTTTGCCTTAAAATACAAAAAAAAAAGATAAAGACAGCTTAAAAGATTATAAATATATATTCCATTACTATATTCTAGTAAAACCAAAAGCATGTGTGCCTTTATCTCAGCATAATCCCACAGTCCAAAAAGCTGACATCCAATCCTTCAAATATACAGTGATACATGTATTAACACTCTTGTGATGTAAAGAACTGAGCTGCAATTGGAAACTCCAGCACAGCTTGCATGGACGGTGTAATTAAGATCTCCAAGAGCTTAATGTTTATAGGACTGTTTGGCCCAAACCAGCGACCCCTGCACAGATCTCATCCAGCTGCACTTGATGACTGAGCATGCAGCCTCGACAACCTCCTGACTAAGTTGCAATCAGGCGCCCACTTTTATTTAAAACACTTAAGTTCATTTTCTGACCTCCAAACGCTGGCCTCATGGTGAAATCATGGTCGTCTATTCTCAGGAGCTGCTCAGATTTTGTCATTAGAGATTTTGTCATGTCTGGACTTCGTTTGTAAATTGGGCTGTAAAACAAAAAAAGAAAGACACATAGACACAATGAGCCTTTGGGGAGATGTAGTGCATTGTTTTTCATCTCAAAATGAATCAGTATTACTTTGATAACGTTTTACTTAGATTTATAAAAGAGATTTATAAAAACTCACCCTCCAGATTTGTGGCCTACACCTCCATCCATTCTGGTCTCTCTTCGTAACCTGATAGTTAACAAACAGTAATAAATAATGAATAAATGAGAACATCTGTCACAAATGGCAGCAGCACAACATCATTCAAAGTAGTGGAGATTGTTGAGATTTTATTTTGTTCTGTTTTACATCTAAAGTGCAACACGGAAAATAACATTCAAACTCAAGTTGTCTTTTTCACCTCTCTTTACAAGATTTTTTCATTTTCAGTCGTAATATATGTAGAGCTGCAAAAATGAGTCGATTAATCGATCCACAGGAAATTAATCTGCAACTATTTTGATAACTGAATAATCATTTAAAGGATTTCTTAAGCAGAAAATATATAGATATAGATGATATTAAATATCTTGTCAAGAGCTAAAACGGTTAGTATTTTAGTAAATTTGTCGATCAACAGAAAATGAATCATCAATTATTCTGATAATCAATCGTTTAAGTAATTTTTGAAGCAAACATTCGCTGATTGCAGCTTCTCAAATGTGCAGATTTGATGCTCTTCTATGTCAAATACGTTGGAAAACTGAATGTCTTGGTTGGAAAAAACAAGCAATTTAAATATGTCACCTTATAATTAGAATATAAAATGAAAATAATCGTTAGCTGACAGCTTTAATTTTGAAAGAAATGATGATGTCATGTTCAAATCTACATGGGTTTAAAGTAGGAACAATACTTCTGCCTTTTTTGTTTTGTTTTGATGCTTCTCACTTCTCAGTAAACAGATGTAGTACATCCTGTTACATCACATGCATTTTATTCACAAATCGCACAAAGTCCAAAATAGCATTTCGTCATCACATCCACTTTAGAGAAAGCCATCTCTTCTCTGGTGTCACTTTTCAAGAGGGCTGCCTCTGTATTGTATACGTGTCTTTTAGGCAGCCTTTTTGGGCCGCAAGCAGAGAGAGAGGGAGAAAAAAAAAAAGAATTCCAAAAACCCTAAAATGGATTATTAGAGTAGAGCATGCTGCGACAGACAGGGCCAAATCCCTGTGACAACCACAGACATGCATTAAGGAAATACCACAGAGGAAGAGAGAGAGAGAGGGGGAGAGAGATGAAGGGACTGCACAAAAACTGAAAAACCACAACAGCAGCAAAATGAAACAATAAGAAGAGGGTTTCTCTGGGTGCTAGCTGCAGCGTTCTGATGGGCAATGGGTGCCACTCGTCTGTGTCCATCCAGCAGCTGGTTCCTAATCCTCTTGGCAGAAATGCATCTCCAATCCCCCTCTCTACCCTGCCTACGCCACACAGCTCTGCTCTGTGTGGCCCGACGTTGTTTCTGCTCCGCAGGCATGAACCTGCACACATGCATCGCTGCAGGGGGCTGCATCAGCGTTAATGTTGCAGATTCCTGCAGAAGTCATTCTGGACACATTATCGTATGTTACCTGAAAAGGGCAGAGAGAAGTAACTACAAAAAAAGTTGAGAAAAAGGGGATTAAATTTACAGGAAGTTCACTGAAACAGATGGATAGGATTTAATGTCTTAATTGTACATGTTTTTAGACTTATTTTGCAACAAAACTCATTGACATTGGCAAAAAACAATATGCAATCTTTCCACTTTTCACTGACCATTTGGTAGTAATTACTTTGAAATGATATAAAATGGATTTACAACTCAATTCCACTATAGTCAAAAGCTGAGATGCCAGTTACAGGTACAATGCTAAGCTAGGCTAGCTACTTTTGTTTTAGCAGGATAGTTTAGTGGTTTTTATTCTCTTGCTTTAGCTGTATCGTTGACCATTTAGTTTGGTTTTTAGCTATGTTTTGTGGTAACTGCACATTTAACATTCTGTTTTCACTGAAATTATGCATTTCTATAGTATAAAAGAAGTTATATGGCAAAATAAAAATCAACAAGTCCGATTCTGGTTTTAAGTTTTGACTAAATATGTAGCTAGCTAGTTACTGCATTTTGGCTTTGTGCAGCAGTATGCACCTGTGATGCCGTGGGGTGCTTTAAATTTTAACGTTTTTATGCTTTAGATTTGTATGTGTATGTGTAAGTGTGAAAAACAAGCAGAGTGATTCATTTTAATCATCAAAATGTGTTGTTTTTTTAACCCAAGAATCATGCAGCGACTGCTCAAAATGATCCTTTTAAGTGTTTTCTCCTCAGATGTTTTCTTGTGTGGGACTCTGATGTCCTACACAAATCCCCCCCCCCCCCCCTCTCCCCGCTCTTCCTCCTCAAAAAAATAAAAAAATCGAAGTAATAGAGTGAAAACTCCCACAACCCACGCCAGCAGCATCCAGCCCGCTTGTGCAATTTCACACTCAAGAGAGGAGGAGTGAGTGGGGAAGGGAAACAGGGAGAAGAAGAGTTCGACTTCTGCATAAGTATATTGAGACACCCCTCCCCCCTTACCCCCCACTAAAAGAGGAAGGAGAGATTTACATTTGATTTGTATTCTCAGACTGCGTGTCAGCAGAGAGAAGACTGATGTGAGATGACTTTTAACTAGTTGGAAAAAATAACCAAAAAAACAACAGTGAGGCATAGATTTCATAACAAGGCAACACTGGTGGTTAGAGATTACAGCGCAGCTTTCAGCCAATTGTGCTTTCTGTCTTCTGAAGATTTTCCACAGATGATTACGATTGTGCTCCTCTTATACTTAATGATCATCTTTATCACCTTAGGGCTGAGATGATCACTTTGAATGCATGTAATTTCATGGAGGATTGTTTAGAATTAAAAAGAGAGCTTTAATCTCGCACTGTTCAACACAAATGCCCTTTCAGTAACATCACTCCTGCCTTGTCATGCTCTCTGACAGGTTGTCTCATATAAGGACCAGTAGGTATGTAACGTCAGACACATTTATTTCACTCAAATGGATGAGAATCTTAATGGTGAGCAGATTGCTGTTTGTCTCCTCTGATCTATAAATAACAACAGTTATAGCGTGGAAAGTGATACTGTATCTTAAGGCAGGGGGATTATAATTTGACAGGGTTTGTTGAATATATTAAGCGGATGCAAATCATTCAACACTGATAGCATTATGATGATTATGTACTTTGCCTGAAAATCTTCACCAGAGATTAATGCAAAGACAGTTTCTAACTCGAGGGCTTGAAGCTATAACTCTGTGCTGATATTTCTACAAGAATATAGTTGTATTTGTGGACATAAACGCATAAAAGCATATATTCCCGTTTTAATTTGGATTTGTGAAGTCTTGATTGGAGTGTTTCTCTGCTCATAGGGCTGATGTGTCCAGACCCATCTAAAGGTGCTGACTTTGTACCGCAGCTGAAGGATTACTCGATGAATCAATTAGTCGATTGACAGAATTAATCAGCAACTATTCATCTATAAGTAATTTTCTAAGCAAAAATGCCAAACGTTTGCTGATTCCATCTTCTCAGATGTCAGGATTTGCTGCCTTTCTTTGTCTTTTGTGATAGTAAATTGAATAACTTTGCATTTTGGACTGTTGGTCAAATACAAGACATCTGAAGACAGGCCACAATTTTCTGACATTTCAAACTGATTGATTGAGAAAATAATCATTAGTTGCAACCCTAGTGTGTTATTTTTCTGCTCACAGATCTGGTATTGCTCTCGACGGGTGTTCAAGGCCATCTGAAGGTGTTCCAATTAATTTTGGACAAATTCAAATTATCATGCTCTCAAATTTAAATCAATTCTGTAAACATTCAACACCTTACAGCAGTTCTTTTGTGCTTCAATATATGCTGAATCACTGAAATAGTGATCAAATTTGCATTTGTAATCAAAGACTAAAATGCTATTGGTTGTTTTGTAGTGTAAAAGTCACATTTCTTCCACTACAAGTAAGTCAGGCTGCACACCTCCACATACTGCTACCTGCACTTAACAACAGAGATAAAACAGCTAACATTCTTATTAGAGCTGAAACGATCAGTCGATTGACAGAAAATTCATCTGCAACTATTTTGAAAAAAGGCTAAACATCCGTGGTTCTAGCTTAAATGTGAATATTTGCTGGTTTTCTTTGTCTTATATGATAGTAAACTGAATATCTTTGGGTTTGGAATTGTTGATCGGACTAAACAAGGCATTGTAAGCTGTCACCACTGGCTCTGGGAACTTGTTATTTTATTTTATTTTTGCTATTTGCACACATTTTATAAACCAAACAATGCATCGAGAAAATAACTGGCGGAATAATCGATTGTGAAAATAACTGTCACTTGCAGTTCTACTTTGTAATCACAGGTATTGAACATAACACTCTCAAAATGTTATTCCTTCTGACAGACTTGCTGTGCATGTTAACATTCAGCTTCTCAAATACTTACCAAATAATTCAGCATTTTGATGAATTCATTGAAGTGACAACGCTGCTAAGTTCTCTGCTGAAACTAAATTTAAGAGTTTTGTAGTATAAATGTCACATTTATTAGAACATAAAACCTCTAATATTCTAATAAAAAAACAAATACAGGCCTTCCTATTTAAATCACCTCTAATGTCACAGCCAATTCAATCAATAATATGTAGAGTTAAGAACGCTGTAATGATTCCCTGATCTAGTTCAGTCCCGACAAAACATTTAATCCAATGGACGCATTAACGACGCAGCAATTAGCCTAAATAATCACCTGAAAATGACATTGACTACAACTGCTGCGGGTGGAGAAAACAGTCATTAACTGGCCTGCAGCAGTTGTGGGGCAAGAGTACACAGCATTCAACAGTAGTACATAAATAGATGTGGGGATTTAGGTCTCCCTCTCTCTCTCTCTCTCTCTCTCTCTCCTCTCCAATCTGCTGTCTGAATAAGTCTGTTTTTAGAGGGGGAGAGAGCAGCACAGGTGACACAGGAAACACCGGACAACATTGTGTAAACCTCAAAGAAACATCTATAAAAACATAATAAAGCCCTTATGGGAAAGGAGCTTTAACAATTAAGATGCAGATTGTGCATTAAAAGCTTAATTTAAAACTGTCACACATCCTGAAGCATGAGACAATAAGAACATGCATTGCAGTGTTTGCCTTTGATACGTCCGTGACTCCTTTGACATTACCTGCTCTGTTTGTAGGTCTCCAGCTTGTGACCCCTCGACTGGGCCATCTTCCCAGCTGCACCCGCGAGCCAAACACAGAGTAGCACAAGAACAGCATCCACCTGCATGGTTCACATTCCCCAGAGGACGGACCTCTCCTGTCAGTCAGAATCTACTCCCCTCCAGGGTTTGGAGCACTCTGCCTTCCTGAGACATACCCTTCTCCAGCGCCGGAGCCGACAAGAGGGAGGAAAAACAGCAACAGCAGCAGCAGCTACACTGGGTTATTCTACGGCCTGAGTGGAAAACATCCTACGGTGCTTAATCTCCACAGTGGGAAAAGCAATTTTGACTAAACCCATAAATCCTTGAGCGTCAGATGGTACAGATTTGATCCCTCCAGCGGCGGATGTGCCTGCCTCTCTGTGCTCTGCCGTGCTCAGATATCCTGCACTCTGATGTGCTCTACTCCACTTTGCACCGCCCAGAAACACCAATTCTCACAATGATGCAGCGTGCTCATTTGTAAGGTCAACGGTTTAGAGACACAGACTCGCAGAGGCTGAGAGGAAGCTCTGTGTCTGACGCGAAAGGCTTCTCAGCTCCTTCTGATGCTGCACGTCTCGTATCCAATGTTTTCACAAATCTGTGTTTCTGCCTGTTGGTGTTTGCAGGATTTCAGTTCTGCTTAATGTAAACCTGGACAGTCAGTGAATGTAGGGTTATTAGATGTTATGTTATGTTATTTTCTTGCTGCCTGCTGTGGTGTTTTTCCTCTGTTTTTTTTTTCTCAGGGGACTCAGATTTGGGAATATATTTGGATGCTCCAAAAAATTATTACACAGGTTGATGTGTAAGCAAATCCAGCAGAAATAAGGCCAACAGAGCTTTTAAACAAGAGACCTACACATCTACATCATTTAGAGGATATATTATATGGAATATTAAGCCAATGAAGCAACTGACTTCTTAATATTTACAGTAATTTTTAAATAATGATTTGGTCCTCTGTGTTGTCAGATGATGGATAAAAGTTACAGGACTACATGCATTTGGTCCCAACACCAGTCTGATCATCACACACTAATCAATCTGCTTCAAAAAACTTAGAGGATAAACAATGGGTGTGTTTTTTTTAATTTAGCAACGCACTAGAGGCTGCACCACTATTTGTCTGCCAAGGCTTGCTGTGCATCTGAATAAACCAATCAAAAAACGTCTCAGTGCTGACGTCACCATCATCCAGGCCACGTGTCTCCCTTTTTTTTTTTTTTTTTGCAGACTGAACAGTTGGATTATAAGATCATGAATTTGGGTTAGCTCCATGGACGTCAATCTGAAAATTGGTGTAAGTAATGTTAGGCATCGTTTGTGTTTTGGATTTGTGGATCCTTCTTTACACAAAATATGTTCTAACATACAGTAAAAACATTTCTCAGGGGAGAGTCCAAGCAGAGTTTGAGATCAGATGTGTAAATGGAAGTTTATTAGTAGTTAGTTGAGGAATGAAAATAAAACCTCTCCCCAGTATCTCATAAGTATGACATACAACAGAATTCTGACTTACAACCTCATAATTAACTTGTATGATCAGAATTTTGATTCACTAAGTCGCAGTTATTATTAGAGCCCAAATGATTTTTAAAGGATAACTCCACACTAGATTTTGTAAAGATAAAAAAAAAAAACATAAATGCACTGGCCTCTTTGGGATTTTGTACTTGTGACCACACTCAGCTTTCATGTGGCATCACAGCTTTACAGGGTGTGGAAAAAGGAAGCATGCTGTCACCACTAGTTGGCAGGGAAAACCAGATTATTAGACTAGTTGCAGTTACTCTTTCTCTGCTGATATCTACGGTGGCCGACAGGGGCAAAAGCACTACAACGGCCCAAAACATTTCCATTAGGAGAAACATGCTGCAGCTTCAGAAATGATGTAAAGTCAAAAACACATATAAAAAGCCAAAACAAATACAAAAACAGAAACCTGGAGAACTTCCGTTGTGTTGACTGGATATGTGGCTTTTCTGTTGCATTTGTTTTTGGGGTTTGTGTGTTTTTGACTTTGCAGCGTTTCTGTATTTGCAGCGTGTTTGCTGTTAATGTATTTGTTTTGGCTTTCTGCTGCACGTTTTTTCATTTGCAGCACGTTTCCGTTGTTATATTTGTTTTGGCTTTTTATATGTATTCTTGACTTAACATCGTTTCTGCAGCGCGTTTCTCCTAATGGAAATGTTTTGGGCCGTTGTAGCACATTTGCCCTTGCCAGCCACCGTAGATATCAATACTTGAGAGTGAAAACATCTAAAAACAACATATCCATGGATGTATAATAAGAGCTGGATACGACGCCGCCGCTCAGCCTTGCTTCCAATTTTTTCCAGTGGCCACTCGCAGTATTGCAGCAAAAAATTCCCCTGCAGCCCAAAAAGTATTTTCCCCATAGGCCACAACTGTAAAAGAGACATCTGTAAAACTGTTGACAGGACACCTCGATCTGCAAACAAGGTCGATTATGACTCTTTCTATTATGCATTTTTGATCCATGGAGGTTTTATATTTGTAAAACTTTCCTCGAGTCGAGAAAAGCGATTTAAAAATCTGTGACGTCATTACAATGTAAAGTAAGTAAGTAAAAAGTAAGTAAAATTTATTTAGTATAGCATCTTTCACAGAGCAAGATCACAAAGTGCTTCACAAAAGTACAAAAGTAAAAAATAAGACAATAGCAACAATAAAAAGAAACAAGCAATAAAACATAGGCAACCAGACCTTAAAAACACCATCAACCAATACATACAGCACCAGACTATACAAAGGCCAGGTTAAATAAATAAGTCTTCAGCTGTTTTTTAAAGGCATCAACAGAGACCGCAGATCGTATGACTATAGGGAGGGCGTTCCACAATGTTCTATGGGCAGAGCGGGAACTTCCATGCGGGGCCAGCGGGGGGAAAAACTACTGCGCATATTCAGTGGGCCGCATAACCCGGAAGTAAACCCGGAAGCTAGAAACTTTTTCGGGGGAAGGGGCCAGGCGAGCAATTCTCATTGGACTGAATAGGCGCCATCGTTGGATCAGGTATCCAGTTCTTATAATACATCCATGAACATGTCAGCCAGTATTTATTTTTTAACATAAACATGACAAACTGAAAAGTTTGCACACCGTGACTTCTGCAGAAAATAATATTTACTTATTATTAACATTTGCATTATTTAATGTAAGTAACGTTTTCTGAAGAAGACGCGGTGCGCAGACGTTTGAAGATGTTGAAGTTCTAGCCCCCGTACATGACATTCATTAAAATAAACACACAACATAAACAAACAATTTTGATTAGGATCCCTTAAATTTGGTTATCAAGCAATTGTGACTAAGATATACTGTATACTGAGCAGGACATTTTGAAAAATAAACTTGTCAGTGCTCCCTGGAGGCCAAACTTGGCAATGCTGTTTCTGCTTGGAACATATTTTTGACATTTCTGTACAACAATTTCTTATTACTTATTAGCCCATATATACATCCATACAAATATATGTGATAAGCTAAAATCAGCTAATAATATTGGCCGTGACGATATATCAGTCAGTTTCTAATAATTATGACATACTAAATTATCATTTTGACTTCCTACTCTGTCATTATTATGAGACATTACGTTGGTAAAAGGTTATTTTGTTTTGTTTTTTATTTCCCTGGCAGGTAGGAGCTCCCAACTATAACCTTTCAGTATTTTTAAAATTACTTTAAAAACAAAACAGAAATCATTATTTCACTTGCAACAGCAAAGTTCAGTTTTCCTCAACAATGAAGCCAATATGAACATAGGGTTTAGATGGGATCATTTTCTTCAAAACCGGCTCAGGAATTAAAGAAACCTGTCTACCTTTTTTACCTGAGTGACTTGACTTGACCCACACACAGTAGAGTCAGACTTGGCAACAGGAACAAACTCATTGTTACTTCTGTTCCGTGTGTGTTGTTTCAGTCACAACACATTAACATGCTCCCATAGTTTTGTACTACAGCTTTCTGTGTGGGACTTCACTGTATAAACAATCGCTAGTTGTCAAACAGTCTAAAAAACACGAGTTTCTCCTGTGCCGCTGATCCCTCCACTTTGTTTCTATGGGGATATGCGTCACGCCGTGGCGTTAGCCAATGAACGGTTGGCATTTTCTTCCTCTGTATCTTGTTGCCCTGAATTTAGTCTGTCAGACAGACAGGCACACTCTGTTCTCATGCTGTAGACCGTCAAGAAGCAAATCAAACGCGTTGTGTTTAAGTGCTAGGTTGTAGCAGATGATCAGGTTTGAGGGCAGGGTTGGATACACGACCTTTTAATCCCAGTGATCGAGGCGGGATTTGTGCCTGAGAGGTTTATGTCAGGGTTACAAAACAAGTCAATCCAGATGCCGTGATCTCATTGGCTTACGCAGTAGTGGCGGGGCATTATAAAGTTTGTGCTGAGGACTAGCTAAAGCAAGAAGATGTTTACTGAAATGTTTACTATGTAGCGCTATTTGATGAGACATAGAACACGATCTGATACTTTAATGCCAGGGAGGTTATTAATGGACAAGCAAAGACGTGTATCACTGAAAATGAAGTGAGAAAGGTGGTTTGTTTTGTTCATTTATGACTTGGCAGTTGGCTTTCGTTCAGCTAGCGCTAAGCTAAAGTGACGCGCGCTGCGTTGTCATTTACTACCAGCTGTAAGTTAGCTAGCTGTTAGCTAATAGTGCTCAGAGCTGAGTCAAGATGAGCTCTACACGGGAGATAAAACGTAAGTATTGATTTACTTGTACGGTGTTTATAAGTTGATAGTCATGTGTAATTCCCGTTTGTTTCGATTGTTGACACTGTTGATGGTAAAAGCTGAATGTGTGCTTACTCTGCAGAGCTACAGAAAGCGAAGAGCAAAGCGCAGAATAGCAACAACCTAAGAGAGGAAGCCAGCATCTGCAATCAGCTGGGAGAGCTGCTGTCCAGAAATGGTAAGTGTTTTCTATAATGACTGGCATCAGGGTTGATGATTAGTCCCATTGCTTTACATCTGGTAGCTGTTCACAATATTGGATTTAAGTAATATGAATCTGTGTAGAAGGCATTTATCATAAACAATATAAGGATAAGGACATTGCATAGACATATACAAGGACACAGATCTGAAGTGTAATGTCAAACAGAATAGATAGCAGTGATGTGTCCAGATCATGCAGATTATACAGAGTTACTCATCATTCTGTGAAATATACAGATGGAGGTGATGTAAATAGACACAACCCCTAACTTATGAACTATACACGAATTTATTCAGAATAAAGTTGTTTTGAAGTTGTTTTCAATCAGCAGCTTTGAACCATCATTTCTGCATAAATTTAAAGCTTCACAGTCCTACACACGACTGCCGCAGCCTTCTTCTTCTTCTTCTTCTTCTTCTTCTGATCTTGCTTTTCTGCCTCCTTTATGGATTTAACCCCTCTCAGTGTGGCGTTATTACAGTTGTTTAATCAATCCAATTTCCTCAAAAACACTATACAGCCATCTTCTGTCCACCACCTCCACTCTCTAGAATGATTTTTACACCAGTCCTTAATAATCCTAATCCCTGCAAGTCTGCAATCACTTCCTGTCTCTCTGTGTAGTTTTCTAAATCTACTCATTCATCCTCTTTCCTATTTCTTTACTTCTACTTCACACCGCTATTTTCTATTTTAGATTCAATGTAAATTCCTTCTTTTTGTTGCATCATCCCAGGACTGATGCTACTTTTGATTTATGCTTTTTTCCCCCTTTCATTTTAGAAGATTAATATCGACTTCTACATTTACTACTTTGACTGCTTTTTTTTTTTTAGCCTGTTTGTCCTGTTTGGTTCTTGTGTATTTCAGGTGATTATGAGGCTGCCATTAGGGAGCACCAGCAGGAGCTGGCGCTCTCTGAGGTGCTAAACGATGTGATTGGACGAGCTGTGGCCAATCGTAAGATAGGAGAGTGCTATGCAGAGATGGGAAATATTGAGGCTGCTTTGAAAGTGAGTAGATTTTGTTGCCATTAAACCAATTCTTAAAACTCTTTCCATCAGTACTATAATGTTACAAATGTCAGGTACAACATGCAGGCTCACATTAGAACCCTACAGGGATGTTAAGAAAGCATTTAAGGGTTGTATGTATTTTTCTTCTTCAGCACCAGCGGTGTCACCTGGACCTGGCTCGCTCTGTCAGAGATCATGCTGAGGAGCAAAGGGCGCTGGCCACTATTGGTCGGACATACCTCTTCCGCTATGAATCGGACCAATCAAGGAACAGTTTAGAGCAAGCAGAGGATGCCTTCAGGAAGAGCCTGGCCATTGTGGATGACCGTCTTGAAGGTCTGCACTGTTTGCCTTTGTGCTTGTTTGAATCCTCAGGGAGCGTATTGAATTATTTAGTGCCTATAGTTTTTGTATTACTTGTTCGTTCTAACATTTTTTTATTTTTCTCACCTCCAGGGACTGTGTCAGCGCGAGAGATTAGTGAAATGAAGGCACGTCTCTTCCTCAATCTTGGTCTGGTCTGTGATCATCTGGGGGAGCCCAAACATTGCAGCGAGTTTATCCGACGAAGTGTCTTTATTGCAGAGTAAGAACATCCTAAACTATACTTTATCTTAATGTAAGAACTCAGGCACTTACTCTTCACTGACAGTGTAGAACAGGGACTTACAGTAAGGCTACTTTATCTATAAAACCATTACCATAAATTATCAATTGTGCTGTTAACATTCTCCATTCTTATCCTGTAAAGGAAGAGTCAGCTGCTGGAGGATCTCTACCGTGCAAACTTTAACCTGGGCAACATCTACTTCCGTAACGGTCAGAAGTCTAATGCTGTGCGCTGCCTTGAACAGGCCAAAGAGTGTGCGAGGAAGATCAAAGACAAGTTCAGCGAGAGCGAGTGCTTTCACTGCATTGGCAAGGTATGAACTCACTCTTGAGAAAGCTATAGCAAAAATAGTCCAATGGCATTCAACCAACTATCCCGTTTTCTGTTACCGTGGCTGTACATTTTGTAATTTGTGCATCTCCGTGACGTTTATCCACAGGTGCAGCTGTCTCTGGGTGATTTCGTAGCGGCTAGACGTTCTCTGAAGAAAGCTCTCTTGCTTGGTTCCCAGCAGCCACTGGACAGGCAGGCAGTGAAGAAAGTTTTCAAATATGGTAAAATAGCTTCTTTTTTTTATCCACTCAGTCTTGTTGATTATTTGCATTTATTTAAAATTATATTTTTTTTCACTAAGATAGCTGAGTTGATGCCGTGATTTGTTTGAATTTCTTAGCGGACCAGGGCTGTAAATTAGAGGAAGAGTTGGGGGAGGATCAGGGCAAAAGACTTGGCTCCCATCACGTTGTGGAGCTGGCAGAGCATCTGGGGGACCTGTACTGTAAGGTTGGCTGCTACAGCAAAGCTCTGGACGCATATCAAGCTCAGGTAAAGAATATTTTAATGTTTAATTTAGCACCCAATATTCACTGCATTTTAACTCTCCTCCAATTTGAGTTTATTCACATCATAGAATGTCACCACACTTAATTATGTTAAACTTTGTCATCTATGCTGTGTAGCTAAAGGGCGCTGAGGCGCTGGGAAAGCCTGCCAGGGAGCTGGCTGTCATCCACGTGTCCCTGGCTGCGACCTACACTGACCTGAGACAGAACAGCAAGGCAGTGGAGCACTACAGACAGGAACTGGCTTTACGGCAGGGCAGCTCTACTGAGGTATACCTGCACTGCCTGTATCTTCACCCAACATTACTCTCTTTATAAATGGCCATTCTATGATCAAAGTAATATTATCTGGATTTTATGGATCTAGGTAAATCATGCATATGATTAAGTACAGAAAATCACCAGCTAAATCATCTTTATGATCGTGGGAGAAGACCTTGAAACAAACATAGTTTAATCACTTGTATGTGTCTGGATTAGGAGTGTAGCACTTGGCTGAACATCGCAGCAGCTCAGGAGGAGAGCAGCTGTGCCTTTGAGGATATAGACGGCAGCTACAGTACGGCCTTACACTGCGCTCAGAAGTCTGGGCAGGCCAGACTACAGGTGAGCTGGAATGAGCAGCTGAAAGTTGAGAAAACACATATATAATGTTGAAGACTTTGAACACTGAGCAAAGACTTAAGATGTCTGAGAAGGGTTTAAAAACGGATACCATGTATGACGGCTCTCTCCCCCTCCTGCAGAAACGTGTGTTGAGGCTCTGGCTGGCATCCCAGAGACGATGTGGCTCATCGCAGGCCGATGACACTGAGGCGAGGCTGCAGGATCTGTGTGCTGCTGAGGGCTGGAGTCCAGATGGGAGCGATGGCGAGGAGGATGAAGAGGAAGAGATGGACAACAGTGAACCTCTGGATGACAGTGACGTGGTTCTCTCAGACTCAGGTGGACTTTCCAACGGGGGAACTGGCATTCTGCCCCCCTGACATCTTTAGACAAATGGATTCTAATATTTACCAACGTTATTGTATGTTTGTCTTATATGACGTCATGTGGTTTCTAGATGATGATTTGGAGGGTTATGACAAGATGGTATCGGGAAGGAGGAAGGCAGGAAGGGTGAGTCATGTATCAAGTTTCACTTCGCACAAGCATCTCATTTTTGTATTCCATGTTTGTTTTACATCTTGTGTTTTACCCTCTGCCCCTTTTGCATCAATCTTCCTGCTTTAGTGGAACAAGAGGAATGAGAAGGGCGAGACGTCTCTGCACAGAGCGTGTATAGATGGAAACCTGAAGCAAGTCCAGTATCTGGTAGAACAGGTGAGGAAAAACAAGATTTATCATTTTTGTTTGTAAAAATACTGCACTTTATCAATGGGAATGTGACCAAAAAATACAAACTCTAGACAAAACACAATAAAAGTCAGACAGATGAGCGTTAAATCCTGAGTAAACTGTAAAATATCTGTACTGTACTCTTCAGAAGTCCAGTAACAAACTTCTTGGACTTGAGTTTCTTGCCTAAGCTTGTTAAATATTTACTACACAAAATTCACTGATTTCACTTCATCTCAAGGAGAGAGATTGCCTCAGCTTGAATCATTTATAAGGAGTGACGTTCATGAAGATGAGAGTTTTAAAAAAAAAAGGGGGGGGGGAGGCACAGACAGAAACCATAACATCAGACAACCTGGGCTGTGTGATAATTACCGATTTTCTGCTTGTCTGTATGTCAGGGTCACCCAGTGAACCCAAGAGACTATTGTGGCTGGACTCCTCTTCACGAGGCCTGCAACCACGGTCACCATGGTAACTGATTCAAAATGAACTATAATTTAACCTTGTTTAAAAGTTGTTTTATGAAAATGGAAAAAACAACTCTGTCTCTCATCTGTTTGTCTCTCTTTCTCTCATGCAGACGTTGTAGCTGTGCTGCTGGAGCGCGGCGCTAACATCAATGATCCCGGTGGCCCCTTATGTGAGGGAGTGACACCTCTCCATGATGCCCTCGCTTGTGGCAATTTAAAAGTCGCAAGACTCTTGGTGGAACGAGGGGCTTCTGTCACCCAACGCAACTCCAAGGTGTGTGGGGCATTTGAGTTTCTGGTAAATTACAGGAGCTGGTTCTGTAATAGAAAATGATATGCTGATTTATTAGGCTGTTTTTACAGTAACAGAGGGACTGGTATCTGCAACAGTGATAAACACATGTAGCAGAAAAGTCAGTTTGGCCTTACAAAGGTAGACAATATAATATTATATATTATATAATATAATATTGCTCGATGGTTTGAATTTTTCCTATTATTTCTTTCCAGTCGTGGATGCATGCACATGATTTATGTAACCATAATTTAGTGTAAGTGTTATAAATTAAGTGAATATATATCATCCTGACACAAAGTTTCTGTCGGTATTCTACCAAGTAATACAATCAACATCTACATAGAAAATAAGATGCTTTCTGATATTTGTTTTTAATTTCTGTAATTATTTTTTTCTTGACCCGCACTTTTTTTGGGGTGTAAACTCAGATATGTTCACTTCAGATGTGGTTAAAATCACTGACTGGTAATATAGAAATCACCCCACCTCCCCTAGAAATATAAATCCTGTTCAAATGGGGCTTATGTCTGATGTATTCACCATCTTCTTTCAGGGTGACACCGCCATGGACACCCTGCGTCAGTGGCAGAGGACGTACAGCAGAGAGTTGGACCAGGACACCAAGCAGGAGTGCATCGCTACAGAGAGACTGCTGAGGAAGGCGCTCGCAGGGGGAGGTGAGGCCTTTTACATCGTCATACCAGTTTAGCCTTGGTTTGCCTTTTAAGTATCCTTTCAAACACTGTTTGTCCCACTTATCTCTTTCTAACACAGTGCCCGCTGCTCCGGCCCCAGCCAAGCCTTTTGATGCCCTGCAGGACAGCCAGCTGTTTGATGCTGAGAACTCAGAGCCGCTGTCGTCCTCTGGAGGGGGCTGTTCTCTTAGCCAAGGCTGGCCCCAGACCAACAGGAACTCAGAGGTGAAGGCAGTACCTGCCAGCCCCAAACGGTGGCAGAGCAACGGCTCAACACAACATCACAGAGCCAGAGGAACAGAGGCTGCTGTCCTGTATGGGGTAAAGTCTGGCAAATGCTCATGTCGATAAAAATACTTTATACTACATAATTTCTTCTTGCAAATGCTTTGGATTCATTGAGATTATACAAACTCTTTAGAATTCTTTATATTTACAATTACAGTGCATGATTTGTATGTATATGTCTACCTTAGAATAACTCTTCAGACGACAGCGACTCTGACTGCCCGGTCAGTCCTCTCCGTCCCGTCCGCCCTAGGCACAGTTTCCCATCAGCCCCAAATCAGAAGGAAGTTCCCCCAAACAAGGAACCCAACTTGATCCCCAACTCTGGTCGAGAAAGCATCAGGGAGGCTCCCGCGCCGTCTATCTTCAACCGAGAGGAGTACCACAGTGCCATTCGAGGCTTAGGCAGCGCCAAAGCTCGTCTCCAGGGTCTGTCACAGCCTCAGTTCTCCAGCACACCTGCTGTTTCATCCAGCAACAAATCAGCCCTGGTTCCTGAGGAGGAGTATCTGGCCGATGACTGGTTAGAGGATGATTTAGAAGAAATGCAGCCGAAGAAGAAAAGGAGGCTTCGAGTGGAACAGAATGAGATGAGAGGGGAAGACACTGCCTTGTCTTCAGCAGCAAGAGATCAAAACAGCAGAGGTAATTTTTATTCTATTTTACGCCACATTTCCTTGCTTATTTTACCTTCATAATGCCCTTCTTCTCTATTAGGTTCTGCAGTTCCTTCCTCCTCCAGCAGGAGTCTCTCTCTGAAAAAAGGCTCTCTGAAGCCTCACCAGGTCAAAATGAATCAGATGCCGGGGATGGTCAGGTTGGGCAGACGAGAGGTCAACAGGTCACACAGCCCCACAGTTACAGATGATGACGACATGAGACCGGAGACGCCTCCGCCATCAACCCCACAAATACATATGCAGGTGAGAAAAAATCTCTGTATCCTTCCCTTTTTATTCTGATGTGTTGCAGATGGTGTCAAATTTAGAACAATGCACGTAACAGTTTTATTTGCCTTGGACAAACGTAATATAATAACACCTACAAAATGACTCATTTCAAGTTCAAAAGAGTCAAAGTCAGAATTCAGAGAGGGATTTCACATTACTTATTCAGGACAACAATGACTGCTTCTAGACAATTATTAATGTTTCAGCATCACAAGGGTCATAACTGGAACATAATTTCTCAGGAATCCGTCTTCTTTCTTGATTAACTTTAGACAGTGATGAATGTGGTGGTAAATGAGAGTGAGAGAGATGATGAAGGTAGTAGTGCCATTTTAAGACACTGCTGAAGCTTGAATACTGTCCGTTTTATCTTGGATCTAAACTGAATTTGTGTATTTGACATTACAACTTTGCATGAGTCACACTGCACAGTTTTGGTTTTGACATTTGCAGATCTTGGTCTTGATTTAATGTCAGGATTTTGGTTCAGCAATAAATGGTTGAAGTTTGTTACTTCAGGATAATATGTCTCTAAAATTAATAGTCTGTTCTTAAATGCATTAAAATGTTTTTACCTCTATTTTGTGACTAAGCAATAGTATTTTTCCATACTTAATAAATTTGAATGAAAAGAGTACTCCGCCTACATTTCCCACAATGCAACTTGACCGTTATGTCAGAGATTCAGGTGTGTTATGCTAGTAGCAGCTAATGTAGCTTCAAGGCGCTAGCCTGCAGCAGAGATGAGGAGCGGGCTACAGGTCAGATTCTTTTCATTTTTAAACTTGTAGTTTTCAGCCCCAGCTGACGCTGACTCAAGTGACATCACTTGAGGCAATTTATCTGACGTAGCACAGCTCCATCTTGAGCCACAGAAGGTTTTTTACATCTTTTCTTTTTTTCACATATGCAGTAGTACTCCCCAACACCTGTAAACAGACTTTGATGTGCAATATTGGTTGATTCCCCTTTTAAGAAACCATCCTGTTTTGCTTTTATGTATGCTTTTCAATGTGTCCATTTATTTCAGCCTCCAGCTCAGACCTTGGCTCCCATGCCCACATTACTGCCTCCACCAATCAGAATGAGGGTCAGAGTTCAGGAAGATGTTTTCCTCATCCCAGTTCTGCAAAGGTTGGTATAATGATGTATATGAACGAATTACATTATTTATTTTCTTCCAAATATATACTGCTATTAAATCACTTGTGATTGGTGCATTAGGCTTTTAAGACACTGCTACAACAGCAGCACCAGTGATGTGCTTTTTTAACATTGGCTTAACAGTTTTGACTCTAAGGACCATACTTGTGTTTTTGCATGTTTGTATCCATATACTCTCATCCAGTGAGGCAGACTCCTGCACTGTGTCGTGGCTGTGCGAGCAGGCTGCTCAGCGTTACTACCAGAAATGTGGCCTCCTACCTCGCCTCTCGCTGCAGAAGGAAGGTGCTCTGCTCTCCCCGCAGGACCTGCTGCTGGCTGTCCTGCACACCAATGAAGAGGTGAGGCCAGTTTGAAGAGAAGTGCCTGCATAAAGACTGTTTTTAAGATGACTTATTTTCATTAGGACAGAATTATAATGGTGTGTGTTGTGTTGCAGGTTCTGGCTGAAGTTTGCTCCTGGGATCTGCCTCCTCTCCCTGAGCGCTACAAGAAGGCCTGTCACAGCCTGGCAGTGGGTGAGCAACACACACAAATACACACAAATGCAGACATGCACGTTTTTATAACCCATCCTGAAGCATGGCATCTCTTTGTCTCCCTGCAGATGAGAACAAGCGTGTCACCCGGCTGTGCGAGGTGCAGGATGGGAGCTCCTCTGTGTCGGTGTGTGGCCTCAGCTTGGCCCCCTCTTCCCTCAATCCGCTCCTTCGTGCCCTAAAACTGCAGGCCAGCCTCACCGAGCTGCGTATTTCTGGCAACCGTCTCTGTGATAATCTTCTCCCCGAACTGGTTGCCACAACAATCACCATGCCTCGCCTTCGTCTGCTGGACATTTCTGCCAGTCACATTACAGGGGAAGGGCTGGAGAAGGCTGTAAATGCTTTAAAGGGACAGAGCCATCCTGCGTTTCCGGTAAAGAGCCCAGCTGGACGAGTCTGTTTGCATTCCACCAGCTGTCATCAGTGTTTCCTCTGTGATTTCATGCAGCTGGGCAGCTTTTGAAGATAATCTGGTCCCATAACTGTCACTGTTTGGATCCAAATTGTGTTGAAAATCAACATTGTTGTTGGTTTCAGTTATATACTGTACATTTATATTATTGTAACTTTAAAGGGTAAATTCAGCCTAAATCACACTAAAACATATTTTCTCACACTTTTTACTCTTAGCTGTGCAGATAGTGTCTGTTTTATGTGACTTATCTGATTTTGCTTCTGAAACTTCAGCCACAGATAAAAATACAATGCTGGATTCTTAGAACAAGATATCTCAATCTCTAAAGCCATCTGTGTGACTAAGACAAGTGGTGGGTAAGAATATGTTGTTTTGTTGTGGCTATTTGGTTGACTTTTTTTAAGTGTCTACTAGTGGTATCAGTGTTCCTTCAGTGGTGACACTGAATTCAGATGCTGCGCTACATTAAAAAGGCAGTCAAATGTTTTCTTATGGTAAGGCTGCAGAAACGGATTCATTTTTTAAGTTTAGTTTCTTCCCAGTGATTCACACAGTTGTTTTTTAGTTTTGATGACCAGTTGCTAAAGAATATGCGTTTTATTTTTATTTTTTTTTTATTTATTTATTTTTTTTGTTCCTCATATTTAGATTTCACTCATGAATGCAGTTTGGTTAGTGTGACTAGTTACTGAAACTACAACCACCTACCCCCCGTGTCACAAACCACAGTGTCGAAACAAACCGTCATTTCAAAGAGCATGCACATTCTTCCATCACTTCTGAGAATGTTCACCCATATATTCATTTAATTGAATAGAGATTTTTCTCACAGTGCCTGGAGGAGCTTGACCTCAGTATGAACCCGCTGGGTGACGGCGTGTCTGAGTCCCTGTCCTGCCTGCTGTCCTGCTGCCCTCTGTTAGCCAAGCTGTCCCTGCAGGCCTGTGGCCTCACTGCTCGCTTCCTACAGCAGCATCGACTGCTGCTAGCCAGCGCTCTCACAGGTAACTCTCTCGCAGGCAAGAGTCGGTGTCGTCTCTTTCTTTTCATGCTTGATGTTTTCTCTGCAAATCATTCAGCTTCACTAACATGCCACTGGATGGGTTAGATTAGGTAAGAGATGAGTTAATGGGATGGATAAAGTTGTGTTTGCTTTGAATGTATTTCAGCTTGGAAAGAAGTTTTGGGGGGTTTAAAATTAGTGAATAAATAAATTAATATCCTTTGTTCTTTCAGGCATGGGCCACTTGAAATCAGTGTGTCTATCCCACAATGCACTGGGCTCCACCGGCTTTGAGCTGGTGTTGAAGACTTTGCCACTTCACTGTCTCACACACCTGGACCTGTCTGCCGTCCGCAGGGGTCCTGCTGATTACCCGCCACTGGAACATCTCACCAACGTCCTGTCACAGGTACACACGCATAAATCATGTTGTGCACACAAAGAATTTAAAATACAAATATTATTCATGTGTTGATTAAGTGCAACTGTACCTGCAGTACAGTACAAACTACTTAAAACATTTATCTTCTCATAGGACGAGTGTTCACTGACCCACCTGAGTCTGGCAGCAAACGGGTTGACGGACAGCAGTGTAGCCACCTTGGCCAGGTGTGTGTGTGTCTGACATTAGTGATGACATTTTAACTTGACCAAGAGCTCTTTCTCACTGTGCAAGGTCTTTCATTTGAGATTTCGATCTGTCATACTTAATTTTGCTTCTGCAGTTATCAGTTTCTCTAATTAACTTTTTGGACTTCCAGGTGCCTGCCTTCATGTCCGACTCTAGTGAGTCTGAACCTATCAGGAAACCCGTCTGTTACCTCAGCAGGACTTCACAACATCCTGATCTCTCTCAGAGAGGCGTGTCGACCTTTGACCCTTCTAAACCTTCAAGGTACGTATGTGTATAGGTCATAAGTTACCAGTATGCTGTGGTGGAGTTTAAACAAAGTCTTGTTCTTTGCGTTTGGTGGAACATTACTCTTATAAATGTGAGAATTATGTATAAATTGCGTAAAAGTGGCCAGTCACGTCGCTCTTTACTAGCGGCCAAATGATTTGACATTTTTAGTGATAAGAAAATGTTGTGATAACGTTTTTGGCCATATTGCCCAGCCCTAGCTTCACAGCGCTACTAGTGGTCAACAACTCCATGGGGTTTCTTTAATGGGGGCCTATTAATATAATACTGAATACAAGTCATGATATCAAGTACACACTTTGATTTTCTGCTTGTTGCCTCGCCCACAGGTTGTCAGGTGTCTGGCCCCTGGGACAGTGCAGGTCTGGATGGTTTGTCAGAGCTGGTCAAGGATCTCCGCCTTTGCTCTCAGGGACTCAACAAGCTGGACCGACAGGCCTTAAAGCAGAGCTGGGACAACAGTCAGTCACATGGACACTTCATTGACCGAAAAAGCAAGTGCCTGCTCTCTGCTGCAGCCTCCTCGTGAAGAGAGAAAAATGCAACGGAGATAACGGCACATCTTTATCACTGACACTGAATTTTGAACCATGTGAAATCAGTAGCTAACTTGTGTTTTTATTAAATCACAAACAAGTTTTATAATATTCTTTTTAAGGTTTCGTTCAGTTAGCAGTGATAGCTTGAGGCTGCGCACTTCAATCTTCAAAAGGAGCAAACTGCACAAACAAAATAACCAGTGATATGGCATCCACGGGCAAAATAAATAACTCATATGTTTCATGTATTTTGTAAGCCTTATTTATGTGTATCTGTGAAAGTCTTCAGTGCATAAAGACAGTTTGTTTTGTTAGCAGTGTGTGTTTGTGTCATGGTGCAAGTTTGTCCTCAACCCACTGAAGCATTAAAAAAAAATAATAATAATAAAGTGACTCATGATGCTTTTGTCTTTCAGTGGCCCATTTCTCATGTCTATGAAGGAATTCTTTCTGGTTCAGATAAAATTCATTACAACACAACTTTTTTTTACTCATCTGTTCAAGTGTGTCAGCCTGTGATTACTGCAGAGCTTCAAGATTTAACACAGTGATAGGTGTGGGCGTGCTCACTGTTGCTCACTGTTGCCCACTTCTGTCTTCAGGAAGGAAAAAGATACAAATGTAAAACATCACCAGGCTTGACATAAAGGGTCTGAAGTCACTGCCAATATGCTGTGGTGAGCCATTCACATGTTTACTGGTCATTATGTCAACCAACTACAAAATGCCATTGCTGCAACAGAGTGTTAACAGCACCTAACAACATCCTGTCAGAGGTAGATTAGTGGGCAGTCTAATTCTGTTCAAGTGCTGATACATTTTGCAGTTGACGTTGACGTTTTTGAAAGTGTCAAGTGTAGAAATTAACAAAGGTTTCCAAGAAGCTTTGCTACAAAAAACACTAGAATTTCATATGTGATTTGGCTCAGCAAGAGCCTTGTTGTGTCAGCTTTGTAGTCACACCATTAATATTGTTTTGTTCATTTTGAACTTGAAATGTGTCATACTGTCACGGTCTGACGGTCTTTTAAAACACTTGGTTTTCAGGAGCAAAGAGCCTTTTAGCTTTTATTTATTTATTTTTTTTGTAACTTGACCAACTGGCTGCTGTTGTTTTTTCTTTTTAAATCTTTAAGGTTTGTAAAAAGGTTTCAAAGTGAAAGTGAAGTAAATTTTCTCAAACCATAGAGGTGCATGTAGTCGCTCAACTGTGTGAAAGAGTTAATCACCAAAACTGGAGTCAAGAGATTTGAACAGAGGACTGCAGATGCAAGTCTAAACTGAAACTGTGTCCAGTCTGACAAAGAATATTCATAAAATTTGAAATGCAAACATTTATTGATATCATCTGTGCACAGATACGGAAATAGTAATCAACATTACAGCCATTGCAAGTGCAACACAAAGTAAATTCAGTGACAGAAGGAAAGCTGAAAGAGAATGATATCCTTTTCTTGTGAGCCGTGAGTCGGCCTCTACCACAAGTTAATTATTATCCATGCGTGCAGCGTCAGGGATATTCATTCATTTCAATATGTGAATCCTTGTCGCTTAGATAAAAGAGCAGGTCCAAAAACTCCTTTGGCCTAAAGAGAGCACATCAGAAAAACAGGGAAAGATCAAAATCATTCAAATGTAATGGAGCATCAGTGGTGGAAGATGTATTAAAATTAGTAGCAATACCACACTATAAAAATACTCCATTACAAGTAAAAGTCAAAGTAATTTTAACTACTTCATATAGTGTTGGGTAGTTTAATTTATAACAGTGTATCATGTGTAAAGTGAGGTAAAAAGTGCAATATTTTGCTGGAAACTTACTTGCAGGCTCCGGTGTTGACACAGATCGTACTCACGTCATCGGTGGTAGTGAGCTCCTCGATCAATTCTCCGAGGTGTGTCTTCACAAATTTGCGGCACAGAGATTTTAAGAGGCCAATTTGGTCGCAGACGGCCAGCAGCTTTGGTGCGATACTCTGTGAGAGAAAGAAATGACGTAATTGCTCCTTCCACAAAGCACCGACCGGATCATCCTGCTCACTGAGCTGTCAGACATTTTATTTTACCTCTCTAGTGGCGTTAGGGCCAATGACTTTCTTCACCTTGTTTAAAGCCCACTTGCACGCCCAGCAGATACCTGGAAACTGCAGATGAAAGTGACACATACTTTTAATACTAAGCAAATTTTAAATAAGCAGCTAAAAACAAATATTAAACGGTTTATAACACATTATAATGTAGTTATACGCACATATTAGGACATTTTTAAGTGTTTATTAATGTATTTGTCACTATAACTCCTCATGTGAAACTTATGTTACTGGTTCAACTGGTAACAGTATAATACGATATAACAATACAGTATAACATCTTCATGAAGTCTTCATCAAGTAAAGTGTTACCCATATTTTAATAAAAATTAACCCCTGAACATCCCATATTTCACAATCAAACAGCAAAAAATTGAGAAGGATAAGCATAAAAAAAGTTTGGGGTTGCATAATTTACAGAGACACATCAAATAGGCAAGTGACGCTTTGTTGATCATCTAACATTTTGTCATCTGATATTTGAAGATGAATGCTGGACTATCAGAGTGTTTAAAGCAGCCACGTCACCTTGCTGGCCTCCATGGAGATTTCCACTTCCACCTGCTCCTGATCATCAATGCTGACCTCTAAGCTTCTCCCGTGGACCGTCCAGACTGCGAAGAGACAAGACAACATATGATGAAGTACGCTTTACATGATAAGTTATAGGATTGAAAACGTTCTGAACACACCTGAACATGTCACCAGGATGCACACAAGGAGGACTGAAGAGGTTTCCATTGCTGGAAGTGAAGAATGATCTCTGAGTGTGTGTGTGTGTGTCTGGTGATAACACACCTTTTATACACAGCAGAGTTGGGGGGCTACACAGCAGCACTCCTGCAGGCTCCCACAGACAGAAATTCAAACCACAACCAGAGTCTGATCACAGGGCTGAAACTCTCAGGTGGTTTTATGGGGACCACATTCTTCACACTACCCACTCATCTTTTCCAGTCAGTGCACATACGCATTAGCATAAAAGAAAATGGTGTGTTGGAGCCCCAGTGTTTGTGCAACAAACAAATTCACTACCTGCATATCATTGACAACTAAAAGCCTGGAATTAATTGATTATGACAAGTTTCAGTTATTTTGATGCTTCATTCTTTGAGATAAAATATTTCATTGCACCCAGCTTGTGCAGCTTGTGAAGGTTCATTCCTGACCTTGAAAACAGACGTTTGACAAACAAGACTGAGAGTCTACCACCATGCTTGCAGCTCTGTAAGGCCTGCAGTGACAATGCTAACTAGCCGATGTATGTTTAGCATGATAACATTTGCCTACTAGCACTGAACACAACGTACAGCTGAGGCTGAGGGGGGATGTCGTTGGTTTATCAGGTTTTTAATAAGAAGGCAAAGTGTTGCATGCAACCCAGCAGCCTAATGGTTAAGGAACATGTATATCACATAACACCAGCACTTAGTTCGATTGCAGCTGACCTTTGTTGCACGTTTCCTGTCTCTGTTGTAAAGTAGTTTTGGATGCAAGTTGAAGTAAGTTTACTGTTAGAAGACACGTGTTGAGTTTGAAATTCATGAAATGACTTGTAGCTCGTCATATCATATTGTAATTTTAATAACCTGCAATGACTCTCAGTTAAGTTTTTCAATGACTGTAGTGTTTGTGTCCTTGACTGTTCATGACGGTTGCACTGTGACATTAAACAGGACATACACAGTAACATACAGGCTACAGGCCTACAGTTTGTTCTATGTAAACCACAGTTATTTAGGATGTAGTTTGCCGATCCTCATTTTGTTATCACCTGTAGCCCTCCCGAATAGGTAAGCAGTATATGATGATTTTGAAATAGATCACTGCAGATTTATAACTCATTATCCCATCTTCACCCAAACACCTAGATTTGTTTCTCAGTAATGATCAGGTACCCCGTAATAATAGAATAGGTACCTGTTAGTTACTTTGTTATAAGCGGCGTCGATGTCTGAAGATAACCAACAACATGACTTCTGAACCTCAGCCTGTTTCCACGTTCAAGAACCCTCTGACGTTATAACGAAACTGGCTGAGCTGCAGTAACTTTTGCCTCATGGCTTCCTCACGTCTCCCATTCAGCTCTCTCAACTTTTATCAGCTGTTCAAGGAGAGAGAAAGTCTTACAGTCGTGTCTCATGTAAATGTCAGTATGTATGTATGTATGTATGTATGTATAAGAAAATGGGAAGAATGACATCACTGCATGTGGAAATACGACAGCTTCAGAAAAGCTTTATTGCAAAGGCAGAAGCAAGACAGGGACAGTTGAAACATTGCTAGTACACTTCAGCCTGTTGTGTGGCAGAGCTGGATTATATGTTCTATACATAGAGAGGTTTGGTCCTCTTGCAGAGACTCAGCTTAACACATATTGTCCTGGGAGACCCGCTGTTTTCTATGGCGTTAATCAGTTTGTCTTTGAACATTCTCACGACCTTCTTGCAGGCAGATCTGATGAGTCGATTTTTCACTCGATTGCAGGCGTTGTTCAGCAGCTGCCCGATTTTCGCCTTCAAGTAAAAACAAATAAAACATTTGTCGAGTAGCACTTAAAATGGACACTTTTTTATTAATTAATGGTAATGTTGATGGTCTGATTCAGCATAATCTCCAAATCATGAGAATAAACGTTTATAAAACAATATATACTGTCTAATGTTTGCAATATTAGTAGTTTAGTTTATTAGTTAAGTTGTTTTCCATGTAAGAACTACTCAGATTGTCCTCTTACAAAGAAATAAAGGCAGGTAAAGAAAAGAGATCCATCACTGAGATGACTATAATGGATCAAATTATAATAATAAATACAATTTAAAACCCCCCCCTAAACCCACAATCCACCAAAAAATGCTAATTTAATTTTTACTTTAATTTATTAATTTACACCTAAAATCTCTCAAAGAAAAAATAAACGTCTGTTCTCTCCAGTATCTTTCCTGTAGTGTTCCCCAAAGTTTTCAGCTTGTGACCCCTTAAAATTAAGCTATATCTACTTGAGACCCCTCATCTTGGGTTATAGACTTGAGTTGTGAGCAGTTCAACTTAAAACTGATTGTTTTACTGATTTTTAGAGGCTCCAAAGGAGTACAACTGTCCTGAATTTCACAAGAAAAATAACACAAATTTGAAGAAAGCTGTAGAAAATAAAAATGACTTCTGCCGTAGAGCATATGATAACCTGAAGATATACTATAAAAGACTTGCCCAAAATGTGGTATAGTGCCCCCAAAATATGCCATTTGTCATTATCCTGAACTTTTTCTCCAAAAAACCCACACTGAGCATGTTTGATTTATCATTAATTTATACATCAAAATTAATTTATACATCATGACTATATGATGCTATATTTTGTAGTCATTACCTTTGAATGATCACTGCCCAACTGCTGCTTCACTTTGGACACAATGAACTTACAGGCACCGCAGGAACCTGGGAACGCTCCATCCTGCAATATCTGATATAAAAAAAGGCTTCACTTCATACAAAATAAGAAAGAAAATATGTTTAATATTAGCTCATGTGTTGATGAGTCAGTCAGATAGTAGCATGTTGACACAGCATGTCTAAATAAAAGAAGGGCTGAAGCTTTAACTTGAAATCCATTGGGTGGTGTGTGTGTGTCACCGTTTCTCACCTCCTCTGTACAGTGGTCTGCTCTCTCTCTCACGTCATTTTTTAACTGTAATGGAAAATCCTCCCCGTCTTCGGTTTGGACCTCCAGAGACTTAACAACAGCTGAAAGAAAAATATGTCTCAGAATAAACTTAAATTATAAGGAAAATGGGGTAAATAATGTTGCTTTCTTACTTGCGGAGAGCAGGAGGAGAGCGATGCTGATGGCTGGACTGATGGCCGTCATCACCAGAGCTGTCTTCAGTGGCTTTCTGTGGCTTTTTATGCTGTTTTATAACTTCTGCTATTTGCTTCTTAAACACATGTATCAGCACCTTACTCACCACAAAGTGTAGTGGCACTTGCAAAAGCCAAACACTGCATTTTTTAAATGTTTTACAAAACAAAGCAGTATTTAAAATCTACGTTTTGAAAAAAACTAATGCAGATATATATGTCACTCAACTATACATACAGCCCGATATGAGTCAGTTTACACAGTATGTATTCTTTAATGGAGCTTTCTAAAGTAAAACATATTTACTCATTTACTTAATATTTACTCCTCCCATCTTCTTAAAAAGCCCTGTTTAGTGCACCAGAATGGGAGGATACTGTTGTGAGAGAGACCAGATCAACACAAATCCTAGTCAACACAAAGTCATGTGATATTTTTCCAGACATCCACACAATCTTATATGTGTGGGAACGATGAATGATCCTCAAAAGGATTTAATTGGATAATTGAAATTCAAAATAAATGTGTTTAATCTTGATTTTCTTTTGGTGAGATCTGCAGGGGCCTAACAGTAAAAAAGCTCAGACTGTGGGCTATTTTTGTGATTCAATGGTGATCCACAATGCAGTCAAATCCACCTGTGCATGGCAGCTGACTTCTTCTGTTTCTTTAGACTTTCTTCACAGCCAGTGCTTTCTATTCATTCTAAACATGTCTAACATGTCTGAATAGCAACGTCAAACTGAAGGAGAGTCACTTATTGTATAGAAACTCCTGGAACATCCTCAGTTCCCTTTGACAGTTGAAACCCTAGAAGTACATTGTTCCCATTCAATTGTAACTTCAAACGTATGTTTGAAATCTGAGGATCTGCTGCTTTGAGGTTGAGTATTGCTGCATTTTTGAAAACTAACTACTGTACAGTGGGTTTGTTAAAAAATCATCAAATCATACATATAATATAATAATATATTTTACCTTTTAAAAGTAACAAGAAAATAAGAAAAATATTTGTTGTTTTATTTGTAGGTTTTTAATTTAGCTAGCATAGCATTAGCCTGACGTTGAATAGACTATAAATGTCTTAAGGACGTAAGGAGGTGAGAGGACTCAACACTGCATGGATAACTTCAAAAGTCCTTTATTGCAAAGGCAAGAACAGGGCAGCATGCACATAGAAATTATATAATCCAAATGAGACGTTTGAAACATCAGTGTGGTTTTACTGCAGACCCAACCTGGCAGAAACACTTCATCTGTAGTGTCTACAGACGAGGAGGTGTTTTTTTCTTGCAGAGTTTCACTTTTTTACACACAGATTTGGGATTTTCACCGTTGGCTACGGCCTCACACAGTTTGTCTTTGATCTCCCCAGTGATCTTCTTGCAGGCGGCCTCCACCAGCTCATCCATCTCCTGACTGCAGACTTTGTCCACCAGCTTTGCAATTTTAGCCTTCAAATTAAATCACATAAAACATTTGACACCTAACACTTAAATATAAGAGAAACCTGATTTTATATTTTATGATGGGGGGCATTGATCTGATACAGTATGATCTTTTCTTCATTTTTAAGGAACCAACTAATTTACTTTTGCCCCCAAACCCCCAAATTTCCACAAAATGTTTTATTTGTCATAATCCTAACGCTTTTATACCAAGACATCATTTCTGGTTGCTCCAACTAAATTAAGGAGTGAAAAACATTTGTGAAAATGAATGTTTGGGGCCTCTACTAGTGGCTGACTTAGCTTGTGCAATGAGGAAGGGGCTCTTAATTTACTATATTTTATGATACTATACTATATTTTGTATTAGTTACCTTAGAGGTGTCATCTCCCATCTTCTTCTTCACTTTGGTGACAAGTGACTCACAGCCACTACAGAGATCTTGCAAAGCTCCATCTTGCAATATCTGACACAAAACAAGTTTGTTAATGAAGTTTCTCATCACACATGTAAAATTGTTCAAATGCTTATGAATGAAAGTTATCAACTTCATCAGGTTGTGTCATTGTATTTCACCTCCTCTGCATGATGGTCTTCTCTCTCCTGTTTCAGCTGGGATGGAAAATCCTCCTCATCTTAAGTTTGGTCCTTCAGAGACTTAACAACAGCTGAAAAAATAAATGTCTCAGAATAAACTTAAATTATGAGGAAAATAGGGTAAATAATGTTGCTTTCTTACTTGCGGAGAGCAGGAGAAAAGCGATGTGGAAGGCTGGACTCATGGTTGTTCTCGCTGTTTTGTCAGAGCTGTCTTCAGCTACTCCTTCTGTGGCTTTTTATGCTGTTTAATAGCTTCTGCAATTTGATTCTCAACCACGTGTATCAGCACTTAATTCACCACAAGTGCAGTGGCGCTTTCAAAAGTCAAACACTGCATTTTTTTTTTATGTTGTACCAAATACATATTGTTTAATGGAGCTTTTCAAAGCAAAACTCTTGTTATTTACTCAGGAAATGTCTCCCATTCCCTTTAAAATCTCTAATTAAGTACACCCAATCTCATACAAGAAAAAACAAAACAAAATGAACACAAATCCTAATCAACGCAAAGTTAAGTGACATTTTTCCTGAAATACACAGTGTTTTATGTGTGGCAGGAGCAAAATGCAAATTGGAGTTAATATAGAGTAGTTAATGGGATCCTCTTGAGGACTGAAGTATACGGATATGTGAAAGAGTGTTTACATAATTGAAATGAATGAAAAATGAAAAATAAGTGAGTGTAATCCATGTTTTGGGTCTGTGACGGCCCTCTGGCCTGTTTGGTTGTAACTGATAAGGGGGCCGTCCACTTGGGCTGACTGGAAGCACCAGGGCTCAGTGCTCCCAGTCACTGTAAAAGCTGCCACCTTCACCCTCATCTCATCTCTTTTGCAATGAAATGTATGTTTTTTTAAATAAATCTGTAATTTAAGTGTCTCTCCCCCTTATTTGCCATGGCCCTTCGAGTCGGTCATCGAAGGTCCAAGGAGGTTCTCTAATTTTGCATAACTGTAAGATTGCCTCCACTTCAGACTGTGGACTATTGTGGATCAATGGTGTAACATGCCGTCAAAAGCACCAAATTAATGTTCGTGTGGTGGGCTGGCTTCAATCACGATCACTCAAATCCCTTTTTCTATTTTATTCCATATTTTAGTCGTTTTCCTCCTTCATGCGACTGCATTTGATTATTATTGAAAGATGATGCACCACAAAAGCCCCACTACACTGTGTGCTAAAAGTGACCGGTTTAAGTGTTAACCATTTCCGCAAACACCCTGACGAAGCATAAATTCAGTTTTACGCCACCTAAAGAAGTGCTTAATGTGCATAAGCCCCTGATGTCAGCCTCACCACAATTGTGGAGCAGGTTTGTAGGTGTTACTCCACCAAGACGTGCTTATACTATACTTTGAACAATTCTGGTTCCACTAAGCAAGAAAATGACAGCACTGAAAACCAAGCACGTGACCCTAGAAAACTGCTGCAGTTCAGTTAAAGATTAAATTACATCTACTCCTTCTCCTTCATTAAAAAGCCAGAATATAAGTTGAGCTACTGGACAACAGGTGTTTCCTGCTTCACTGGGGGCTTCAAGTTTCCACATCACACTTTTGCAAGTTAAACGTTGGACCAGGATCGGCTTCCAAACTATTTTTGATGTCACAAATCATGCTTGTAGGCCCGCCCCTGAAAATGGGATTTTTCAGTGAGCACATGGAAACTTTCCACTTTCAGCAGATGAATGTGAAAACATCCTTCATACATCTTTCTGCACAGTGAAGCTCAAACATTCAACTGTAGGAACAAGACGAAAAACATATTTTTGAGTGGAGGGGAGCTTCCACACCCTGATAATTAAAGAGATATCTAAACTCTTTGAATGCTAAAATGTGTGACTTGCAATTGCTAGCTATGGTTTTAGTTGATGTCACTGTGAATCATCTTGCCGGTCCACCAAAATATTCACACAGTCATTTTCAGAATTTAGTTTGTTCTGTTTTTGTTTCCAGTTTCTTTATTTGTTTTCACAGGTTTGACTGTGAAACACACCACCAACAACTATGTCAGCTCTTTCCTTCCTGCTTCACACCTTCTGTAAGCATATAACACTCACAGTTCACAGAGTATACACTCTACCGGATGCATTGGTTGGAATAGTAATTTGAGGTCTTCAAACAATCCAGACAAGCATTGCCAGCATCTTTGTCTTGAAAGAGTAAAAATGTGTCTTACATGTCAAATTAGCAACGTGAAACGATTTCATTTAATTTCATTGTTTTAATAAATAGATATGTACTGTGTGCCACTTTTCTACATGGAAATACCTGCTGGAACGTCCCACATGTTCAAACCCTAAAAGAACAAAAGACCAAAAGTGAGGCTCTGACTTAAAGGTTTTCTTTTGGCGTCATTGGGCAAAAATGCCATAGTAACCGTGCAACATATTGTAATTCAAGTGGTCTGAGAGCAAACCTCTACTTCAGCCCCCCCCCCCTTGGCTCTGTTTTCAGGCTTCAGAAAATCTATCCCGTGACAGGAGACTTTAGCCAATCACAGGTTATTTCAGAGAGACGGTGCGTTCGTATTGGCCAAGCTACAAGAGCAGATGTGTGTGTATGTCCCTTCAGACGGTGAAAACCTGATTCAGTGGCGGAAAATCCTGCCAAAAATCCTGAAACTTGTGATAAATTTCCAATACCTCCTTTGCCTACAGCGGTGTATAGTACAAACACGGAGCTTCAGGCTCATTATGTTCGATGCCATGGCGCTCGTAACGACGAGTGGCAAAGAGGCATGATGACAAACAGTGGGGAATAACTTTTGAGGGGGGACGGTGGCGTGTGTATGTGGTGCACTAGCCTCTCATCCCACTGCTGGACGGCGTTGCAGCTGCCTCTGAAGCCTGGGGCGCTCTGCTCTGCGGCCGCGAAGCGCTGGAGGGGCATCTTTGAGAAAACAGGTCGTGGCGGGAGGCACCGCGGTCTCGGTGAGGCTCATGCCATGGAGAGCGAGCCCTACGAGGGATACGGTTTTGCAGGGGAACCGACTCCTTCTGCTGCCTGTCGAAGTTGTGGGTTTGGTGGGAGGGGCTTAGCAGAGTGATGCGAGGCAGCAGAGAGAGAGGCGGACGGTTTTGCATAGGTTGCACAGATTTTGCCTACCCCAGCTTTAAACCTGCATTTATTGATTTTTTGGCCACTTGGGGGCAGCACAACAAGCTGTAAACACAAGTTAACATATGATAAAGTTGTTATGGGGAACTTGTTTGCAAACAGTTGCCTATTTATACATCCAGCATCCACAGAGCGACATTAGAGTTAATTTGGATTCTTGTTTCTGGCCACCTGATGAATATAAGTACAATATTTACTCTCTTTTAGCTCTGCTTTTGGTCTCCACCAACTCCTGGGGGAAATATCTGGCTCTTTAGCTGCTAAATGCTCCACTATGTTCACCAGCTAGTCGCTAACTGTGTCTGTCTGCTGTTTGGTGCTGAGCAGGTAGTGTACAGTGGGTTTTTATAACTACGTCAGGAAACAAAACCAATAAGAGCGGAGAGAGCAAACCAAAACAGTAAAGTTGCGGGCCAGACAACCAAAACAATGAGGTGGAAGACGCTATAAAGCTATGTAGAGCTGAGGGGAACTTCAGAATTGGGTGATAATAATATGTGGGTTCGCCAATATGAGCGACCCCTTTCACAGTACACACAGTCATTTGATCAATTGTTCATAGAAAAATATTGATTAGTGCAGCTTTAAGTTGAGCTTTTACACAGAAATAAATTCTACTCGAGTCCTGCTGTCAAATCAAACTTAATTTGAATTGTAGACCAAGACACAAGTGTGCCAATCATCATGTGATTTCAGACACATTATAAATTATTACTTGTGTTGTTATCTATGGTTTGTTCTGTAAGAAAAATGAAAAATCACTTGATAAAGACACTGACCTCTGTATTTTCAAACAGCTATGCAGCAACTACAACACTGGGTTGCATTCAATTTCCCCTCATACAATGAAAGCGTGAAAGTGTGTGTGAAAGTTTAATTTCCTAAGTATTTCTGGTCTCACATGCTTCCATCACACTTTTGTTCCGCTGATTGATTTCAAGCTTTGTTCGCTTATTTGTTCCTGACTAGTTCAGAGGCTGTTGCACCGGGCCATTACAGAACCAGCTCGTCAGTAACCGGATGTTGCTGTTACTCTAATAAACCAACAGGCTGTGCCAGAGTCAAGCATCTGGGATCGGCTGGCATCCTGCAGTGATGGCCTGGTGTGTGTCATTACATAGACACAGAACAGGAAAATGGGCAGACACTGAAATAGCAAAGTGTTTGTGATTGTCTCAACCTCTATAGATAGCCTGCGCCTCCAGCAACAATTTAGACATGCGAGCAGTTGCTTAATGGAGCTGCTGAAACCTCTGAGTCTGCAGCGAAACAGTATTTCTCTGGTGGTGGACTGCAGGGTGTGCAGATTGTCTGATCAGATGGTCAGGTAGATCAAATGGGGGGTAAATCAGCGAGGCTCACTGAACTGTGAGATAGATAGGTGAGACAGTGTCCTGGAAACAACAGTTTACAGTTTTTTTTTAGGTATTGGTCTATCTGCATGACGGAGCAAAACTCTGACAAAAACTCTGAAAAACTGACAAGTCAAAACTAAATTTAACCTTCAAAACTTGCTGTGTTTATACATAAAACACATGCGTTCCACCAAACTAACTCAATATGTATTTTCAGTCATGTATTTTCTTACTGACAATGACACCGTCCAAATTAGTGATACTGCAAAGCAATTGTGAATGATCTCAACAGGCTGTAACAACACAGCTACAGTACAGAGTGACAGAACAATCTCCACTCAAGGTCCGCTTACTCCTTTGTTCTGTAACTTTTGACCGTTATCAGGCAGTCTTTATCAGCAGATGAAGTTTGCTTAGTTGTTATGGAACTGTAGATCAAACTTGATTGATTGATAGATTGATTAATGTTTTTTACACAATAAAAACAACACACAAGAAACAATCAAACACGGTCCAAACACAGCAGAGACGCAATACCAGCTGCCCAACTGTCCTTTATTCTGACCACTTTTTTCGTCCAAAGTTACGCGCTCTGAATAACTGAATAACAATCCAGCTGTTTTCACTGGCAACTAAATCACATCATAATATGCGTAATTGTATGATGTGGGGGGGCCCACTTGAGCGAATGATTAGCTTATTATTGATAGCTAATTAATGAGCACGAGAGGAAAGAGGACCATGATGGAAATTTAGGAATTGTTCTGACAGACGGAAGAATCAGTCACATTTAGGATGAGATGGATGAAATATTAGAGATATATGTTTTTATATAATTAATTACAATAACTCTGTGTTACAGAAAGAAGAAAAGACATGAGACACCACAAAAATCATCAGAATACACCTTCGGTTGTTGTGATAAAGAAGACATTTTAATCTTGTATGTACAGTATGTACAACGTAGAATTCTTGGACATTCAATAAAGCCAAGTTTCAGTGCAGAACAACCTGTAAGAGATATACTATATCTACTATGATGCAACACCTTTTCATAAATGCACTTCACTAGAATCTGAACGACAGGTGTTCAGAACCGTCTGTGCTGAGAAAAAGGATAACCACACGAGAGTGATGACATTTAAAGTTCACACGTTTGTTTCATTGTCCCCAACAGATCACATGAGCTCTGATCATTAAATCATTAATGTCCTGATTATATCGTAGCCGTACCTTCTCGTTCACTTCTGCTTTGTAGCAGTGAAGCCGTGAAATGTTTGACGGAAACAACCAAAACTAAATCAATGAATAAATCAACGAAAAAATAACTTTTCAAGAAAGAATAAAAGATAAATCTAATAGATTCTGCAGCAGAGACAAGGCAAAAGGTTACATTTGGTAAATAACATGTTTTGTGTCCACTGAAACATGTATTTTAATAGTTTCTAATTCCAATGATGATAAAAATGTATTTTACCATCATCATTAAGTAAAATCCAATTCAAATTCAATTGTTCAATTGCAATGACTGAGACACTATAAACCTGGGGAAGTGATATTTTTGGAAGAGCACTGAGAATTTCTGAAGTCTTTGATTGTGTCGAACTCCTTTGAAAATACTCCCCCACATCTCTTTGTTGCATCTGATGTGCTTTGCTGTTTCTCACCTGTTTTTTCGTTCAGTCGAAGGACTGTAACCGTAACCCCCGTTATAGTATAGGGAGTTTTCTTTGAGAGAGAATTTAAAGGAGATTTGAGGCTTAAAAGAAACTAAATGTTCTTAATTTATTGTGTATGTTTTTTTATTCTAATCCAATTTTTCCATCACCTTCTGACTTCAGGGATTTGTCATCCAAAATAATCAGACATTTCGGAGCCTACTGTTGACTACTTTGCAATAAAAGCTCAACTTTTGCTTGGAACATAATGTAGAAGCGTGACAAACTAAACTAATTGTAGGAGGAAAGCCATTGCATGTACTGAAACCTTGAAAAACAGTCATTGTAGTAAGTGTTTGTTTCCAGACGGCATTTCCACTTTCAAAAAGAAAAACAGCTTATAGCAGAATAAAACTAAGGGGGGGAAAACACACACACACACACGTCGGCTCTATAAATTAAATCAGATCCAGTGAAACAGTGACCTCCTGTCTCCCTGCAAACAACAAACGCTCTGTCGTCTCAGCATCTCTCTCTTGTGTTGAGAGGGCGTGAGGAAGGTACAGAAACTCTGACCTGCAACAAAGTGGAGTCCTCATTGACAAAAACCAGCGTCACTTTAAAGGCCAAACTCCAATTTCTGATGAGGCGAACTCCCTCACTGGTTACTCGTAGCCATTCTGTAGGTTCAGTTTCCTCCTCCTCTGACCTCCAGGTGACTGATCCTACCTTCCCTCTCTCTCTCTCTCTCTCTCTCTCTCTCTCTTCATTTCTCTGAGTGTTTGTCTCAGATGATTTCCAGAACGTCACAGGGCACGAAGCCTCTCTTCTTTCCACTCGCCACTCTGATGAAGCCGCTGCGTTCGCCCTCACTGCTCACACAAATCTGAAGGAAAAGAGAAATCCTACTTCAATACGAAAAAACAACATTTGACAGAATATTTTAATATGTATAAAGTGAGCTACGACGTAGTGTAGCCAGGCATCATCGGCCAACATCAGGAAAGTCTTCCCAGAAGAAGGGAGGCTGTTGTAGCAGGAGGAATAAATACTGTATCAACAAAAAAGAGATCAAACTTTTCTTTCTTTCCAACTCCTAATTGCACTCACTGACCCTCATAATGGAGCAGATGACATTGTGTTTGCATGCTCGCTCTAAGTACCCTACAACATCTTCCTCTGGGTTTGTGGGACTGGAAAAGAACGGCAGCGGGTCACGGACTCATCTTGTTTTCGGTGGTTTCATCTCCACTGGGGGTTGCTTGCTTTAAGCCTCCTCTGAGTCCCAACATGCCCTGGAAAGCATTGTGGGGAAAAAAACGGGGCCTGATGTAAGTACAGCCATTATGCCAAAATGCTAATTTAATGGTAACTCTTGAGAGGGATCCTCTGTCAGCCAACTCCAGTCGAGCTTTTCAGTGACTAAGTGTATGCGAGGGAAGAGTCGCTGGAGGTAAGAGGCGACGTGGGAGCTGCGGGAGGCTAATAAGATGGCTAAAGAGCTGCTGGATAATGTGAATCTGATGTGCTCTAATGGCTGGGGTGTGATCATGAATTACACACAGGTATAATGTGGAAATTTTAATGTCCATGATAAAGGTCATTGCTTCCCCAATCCAATGATGACAACGATGTTCATGGGATCAACTCTGCTAATGTTTGGTCTAAATTACTCCTTCATGTGTTTTGTCTTTGGGCAAGGGCAGGCAATTAACCCTAACAGCAAACAGGCCGCTACTGTCTAGAGAAAGTTTTTTATTCCCAAAAAATCACTTAATCATAACTTAAGAAAACTAGCCTTGTTGTTAGCTTGATTGCCAGGCATATTCAGGTTCATCTGGCAGGTTTTTATCCACAAAAGGGTTTGCAGAGTTTTCTTGCATGCATTCCTTTAAAGCCACTATGTGCACAATGTAAAAATGTATGACTTTGGCGCTCTCCAGTGGTAGTATCAAAAAAGACACTGTTGCCGACACCAAGGAGTTTATTAGGCTAGTGTTTTTTTTTTTTCACATTTGCTCCTTTGTAACTTGAGCAACTAGTTGGCTGGTGAAATAACAACAGCACACTCATACAAGCAGACGTCAATGCACTACATGTCTTCACAATTCAAAACCTTTGGGCATAATTGAATTTAAAAAAGGACTAATCTGAGGACAGTCAGACCCTACCCAAATAAACCTCAGGATTATTAGACCCAATCCAAAATGTGGTTGACCCGAACAGACCCAAATAGACAGTAAAGAGTGGCAGCAACACGATGCACCACCAATTTATGAGTGGAAATACATGCTATATTTCCAGCACTTCTCCATCTCCCGTGATGGTTATGACGCACTACAACAGCCAATTAGCTAAATGCAATTTGGACCTGGCTCCTGACTTTGGTCCCAGGTCAGGTCTCGGTTACTAGGAACCGAGAGGCCTCAGGAAGACCTCTACAATGCCCGCCGGATGAATGGGCTGCGAGCAACAAAAGACTGCACCAGCTTTCACCAGGATTTTTGTACAAACATGTTTACTGAGTAGCATTCTGCTGCTTGCATCTTGTATTGTGTCGAGCATCTCCATAGCTTAAGAAGATGCTCACACACCTGCTGCCAAAAGGTCAACACCCAGAAATGTCTTGAACAATACAACAATAATACCAAGAAGAAATACCAGCAGAAAGCAGAGTCGTTGCAGATGCAGACATTGACACAGACGACCTATAATAACAGAGCAGGATAATTAAGGCTATAAATAAACTATTTTAAGGAGAACATCCTGTCCAGCCTGGCTTTATGTGAAGACATAAAAATGAACAACACTTGAGTTATAAGATTTGCATCTAAATTATCCATCATCTGCCAATAATCATCATTATCCTGAGGTTTATACAGTACCTGTCCCTCCTTCAGGGTGATCTGGCCTTGTTCCTTGCAGCCGATGAACGTCCTGTTACACCTGAACACCTGGTCCCCTGCCCGCACCTGATGAGCAAAGGCTGCTGGGAAAAAACCAATCCTGTCCTCAATTACCCCCTGGAAAAAAAAAAAAATCATCAAACATGAAAACAGCTGACACGTGGAAGGGCTGCACAGTACATAAGAGGATTACAAACCCAGTGTTTTCATGACTGGATAAAATCTTTGAAAAAACAACAGGGGTTCGGTTGGTTACGCTACATAAAACCTGTAAAGTTTTATTTTAGATCATACTAAAATCTACCTGTTACATAGATAAAGAAGATAAACCTTATGTGTCTTCACATACAGTACCTATGCACTGTATTCAGGTGTTACATCACGTGCTAATGTTTGCCTTGTTAAAGTATCCATTGTTCAAAGACCAAACAGGCCAGATGTCTCTGTTTATCTACAGCCTGTAGAGAACAACAAGAGCGTTAAAATGCGTGATGAGTTTCTTCATGGTCTGGTGGCAGCCGGCTGCCTCTGTAGAGTCACGTTTTGGCCCTTTTGTCTCCCTAATTTATCTGTCATGCATTTGTGTCCTGAGGCAGCCTGTTGCCTCGCTCCTATAATTTACAGCTCGACTTCCTGTAATTTATCAATCCATTTCTTATATGGGCATTTTTTGGGGGCTTTGTGGAAAACACGCATTATATGTCAACTATACAACAACGAACTTGCAAACATTATATTTGAATGTAGCATCTTGGAAGGTTAATTGTATTTATAGAGAAAGAAAAAGTTTTAGATGAGCCATGTCACTGCTTAGGTGTAATATGTTGGTTTTGTACCTACCTTCCACCAGTCATCGTTGGAGTCGTCAGCCAATAAGATTCTGTCTCCCGCGCTGCAATATGGAGCAAAACAAAGGAGAAATTACTCAAAATATAAATTAGCCTTCTTATCTGCATAGTTAGATAAATCCAGTAGGGGGCCCTGTGGAAAAAATGAGCTGTATGCCTCGATTGACCCCTTGTGGTGATGTGATTATTAACACATTATTGTTAATAATCTTAATTTTGACACAGAGCCCCTCTACAAAGCAGGTAATAATGACCCACCTTAGCCCTGTGCTTTAGTGGTACAAGTGTGAATTGTCCAATCATAGCTTAGCAACCGTATCCAGGCACGGGAGGCCTGTCCAGCTTTGGATTTCTCTGCATGTTGAAGCAATGTGCATTGAGCTGTAGTAAAAGCAATACTACTGTGTCCAGAAACTTTAGTGGCCCGCATCTTTTAATCCAAAACCAAAAACACAAGAGAAAAAGTGTCTGCTCTAAGCTGCAAACATTAGCATGCCCTGCTAACTAGCTTACTACCAACAGTAGTACCCTACAAAGCCAGGGACCATATCATTAGATTATTGCATTATTATTGTGTGTGGTTACGGGTTATATTACAAAAAGCCCCGTTCACGACCAGCACATCCACTGTGTGAGAGTGCAGGGCTTAGCAAAGGGTGAATTAAGCAACACCTAAAAGTTACTGTAAGCTCTGTCGACAACGAGAGGAGCTTCACCCCTCCACTTGCTCTCTTCAAGAGCCCCTCTTAAACACGAATGCTGTATAGTCAACCAGAAAAGAAGGTGTTTGCAACGTTTGTCTCTGTTTTAAATGAGACTGGATGCACCTTAATCCTGTTTGCTGTAAGTAATTCTTCTTTATCCAGGAAACGCATGAATCATTTCACCCCATGTGCCATAATTACTAACATGTGTTCAAAGCCGTCGGCTAAATTTGACCAATAAAAATCAAAAGGACCAGCACAGTTGAGCCAAATGTTGGTTTACGTAATTTCCCTTTGTCTTCCTCTTGTGGCTCAGTTACAACACTGGCTGTCCTTTGCCTGGTATTACGCACCGTGACTCAGACAAACACAGTTTATTGTAGGTGAGAAACAGCACAACACCCAACGCTGTAAAATCTTCAAAGGTGACGAAAACAAATACATGTTGTTCCACAATTACATTGTCCATTAGACAACAAAAAAGAACAGTGGGTTTTCAGTATTTTAAAAATGCAGAACTCATCATCATTACAATCACCACATAGTCGAAGGTAATCACGTAATCAGAGCATGTGGCAGCAACTGAAACTAATCACAAACCTGATTTTCTCACTTAAAATGAAAATGGAAATTGAACCTTTTGATTAAAAATTCCATTTTCCCCACATTTGTACTTTATGTGGTAGCGTTTGATGTATTGATTACTGTCTGCAGCAAAACCCAGAGGAGAAAAACATTGATGTAGGCTTTCATAAGAGAAGAAATTTGAAACAAAGCTTGGTGAACTTTGTGCTGTAGTATGGCAGGTATCAGTGGACAGGCAGTCGTAGAGAAGAAGTCAATGAATTCTAAATCAAGCCTCATGATTGAAGTTTTTCTCGACCAAAGAGAGAGGAAGGACCCGTGTGTGTGTGTGTGTGTGTGTGTGTGTAGGAGAAAGAGGGAGAGAACAAGTGTGCTCTCATATCCTTAAATCCTCGGAGGATTTCTGTGAGAACCAGGAGCAAATGAGTACTTAGGCTGAAGGACTGTTCATAATGGATACTCTCTTTCCGGAGGACCTATTTCAAAGTGTGTTGCAGATGATGCCCTATCAATCATGGTTAAGCAATGGGATAAAATCTGTAGCCTGAGTTTCAGATTGTATTGGAGATAATAAGACAGGCTAGACATATACAGCTGTGTCTACTTTAAACGAGGTTGTGAACACAATATTGACATATCATCAACATCAAGTTGTAATGGTGAACTTGTTAGCAAACAGTTGCTTATTTATACATCCAGCAGTTACGGAGAAACATTATCATTCATTTGGAGTCGCATTTCTGACCACCTGATGAATGTAAACCCCATATTCACTCCGTTTTAGCTCTGTTTTTGGTCTCTACCAACTCCTGAGGGAAATATCTGGCTCTTAAGCTGCTAAATGCTCCGCTATGTTCACCAGCTAATCGCTAACTGTGCCTGTCTGTCACTTGTTGCTGAGCAGGCAGTGTACAGTAGGTTTTTAGAGCTTTTTCACTGAAAACAGCTGCCTGATGTGGCTGAAACAGACAGTATGAGAGCGGTGAGAATGAACCAAAACGGTAAAGTTGCAGCCGGACAGCTAAACAAGCTGAAACCCACTAAAAAACTGCAGATTCAGGAGATAATTCTCTGTAGGTTCATCACATCGCACGACCCCTTTCACATTGTCACATAGCAGCTTTGTTCCATTGTTGGTTACATGTGCATAAAAACACATTTGTGGGGGAAATGTGTATCTCGACATAGTCACATACTTAATTACCAACATATTAAAACCTAATTCTTTTAGAAAAATCTAAAATCATAATTTTGTACAAATTCTGTCTTAATTCTGAGTAAATCCAAAACTGGATCACAGAGGACAGAAAACTGCAGCTGCAAGACTCTCAACAGCTTAAATTGGACCACAACAGGTGTTAACTGCCAAAGCCAAAACAATAATTATGGTGTGTTCAAAGGTGCAACATGCTTGAATGTTTGAGGCCAGAGTAGCAGCAGCTTTTAGCCCTCAACGTCACTGTTTCCCAAGTCTATACTGAGTGTATACAATATATACTCTATGCTAATGCTGCATTCACGCAATGTTGGCAGAGTGGGAAGGACAGGAAAACCTCCCATTATTCTGACTTGGGAGTTAGCATCTTTTGCGGTGTTATGTACAGTATTTGGAGTGGTTCGTTAACAAGTGAAACCAGACACAAACAAACTGCGTATTGCTCCTTTTAAAATTAACTGAATTGATTGTTTTTGTGTCAATTTTGGATTTTATTTAGATGTAACCAGGCCATTTTGTAGTATGGAATCAGGACACAGTGTTAGTGTTGACTCCATCTGCCACTCTTTGTCCAGTGCACAGTATTTAAAATGTGAAGAAGTGCTGTGGGGCAGGATTTAGATTAAAATGGCAGCCACCAGGACTGAGAACTGGCCACATAACGTGAAAGTGGCTTAAGATGCAGCTCCTCTAAAGTCCTGCTCACTTTCCTAGTTAGCCTCTGTTCCGCTAGCCTAAAGAGCTTTCTTTCAGTGGTTTGTCTGAAAAGCTAAAAGTACTTCCTGTTGTTTCCTGTCTAGATTCTTATTTGAATTGGTATTTACGTATTGGCCAGTAAAAGTTGTCATAAACCAAAATAAAATAATCAAATATATCCATTCTTAGCCTCTGGCACACTGTCTACGCCTCATAGGAGCTATTATAATGGACTTTCCAAAGAAAGATCCTGTTTCTCTCAGGATAAATCCAAGAACAGGTGTGATTGACTGATATTAATGGACCATCATGGCACACACACACACACACACACACACACACACAGGTACTATTATTGAGGCCACTCCAGAGAAATGAATCTTTGAGGACCATTACCTAAAAAGAGGAAGCTAATTAGTTCCTTTTGTAATTCTATTCATGTGTTATTTGACTTCCTAGTGCTCTGAATACAGTGATTATATAAGATAAAAGAAAGAAACACAGACACACTAATTAACAGACCAGAATAAAGTGAATTTCCTGGGCATGGAAAAGCAGATGAATATTGACAAAGAGCAGACAGCTCTTCGCCAGCAGACACGGACACATGTCATCCTATTTCCTCGTGCACATGTGTACTTTGTGGGTTTGTGACTGTGTGCCTTGGTCTTGGTGTATTGTGCGACAAGTTTAGAGCAGCTGCAAACCAACAGGTGCAACATACAAGACGTTTATTATTGTCAACCCTACAGGAGTCAGTGAATGAATCTCATAAACAGAGATTCTGTTTCTGTCATTGCTGCTGTGTGTGCAGGCAGGCCTATGCAATTAATCAATATATAATGATTATAGTGTTTTATTATCTGCGTAATTGAATAACTGGGTTATCTAAATCATTAAAACTAATACTGATCATTAAAAAGTGTAATTGCAATATTTAGGAACTGGAGCTGGAACAGATTGTTTGCTTAAAGGTGAAATAAGCAGCGTAGCCCCTTCGTGTTTTAGATCTCGCCTGGCAGGTGACCTTTGGGGATGTACGTGTGTGTATGAATTAATCAGCGCTGCATTCAACCTAATCAAATTTCACAGTGAAGTTGGATCGTGCTTTCAGAAAAATTGAGATTGCAGTGCGTGAGTCTCGGCCTCTGTTCTCCAGTTTTGGAAAAGCAGAAAATGTATGAAAAGGACTCACTGTAAGCATGTCAGAGTCAATCAGTCAGCTGTATTTCATCATCAGTCCCCGGACAGCTGCTGCACTGAGTAATGACAGTGAGTGTTGTAGTGGGATTTCTTGATTAGAGTGACAAGTGTGTGTGTGCAAGTGCATGTGTGTATGTGTGTGTGTGTGTGTGTGTGTAAAACTAACCTCATCTCCAGGTCATGGCTGTCTTGCGGGGTGAAGCTGTGCAAGGCCACATAAGTGTTGAGCTTGAGGACGTCTTTCTGTAGCTGGCTCTGCTCCAACTATACAACAAACACATGCAGAAATACATGAACACACAGATTTGAGGTTTTTTTAAGATTTTTCAGGAAAAACTAAAAGGTGGCTGACAAGTTAAACAAAGCTCACAGACACAAATATAATACAACACCATATTCTCTATTGTCACTTTTATCGCAGTCGTATCTGAAAATAGTCTTTTGGCATTCACATAGGCAGGAGAAGCCCTTGTTTACAGTACACTGATAGGCCGCGGAGCAGCTTAAGTTGTTCTGCAATCTGTTCCTTTTAATCCACCGTCAACATGAGTGGGAGAAGCAGAATCAGGCTTTCATGAACGCTCAGGAAGTTAAAACAGGACAGGGTTGTGGGTGGAGAGGAAGTTGTCAGAGAAGTGTTAGCACAATTAGCAGGGAGATGCGCCGCCATTCTGGCGCTCTTCACACCTGCTCAGAAAACTGGTGGGCGTTTTTCTTGTTTCATCACCCGTACCTTGAGTCTGAATCCTGCCTGCTGCGTCCTTGAAATCCCTCCAAATGATAACTTGTCTTGTTCCAGCATAATGCCTGGAGGGGAATTTTGCCAAAAGATATGAGAATGACTTCTTAAGACACACTAATGGCCGTTTTTGCAAGACAGCAGGAGAATTTGCCATCTTTGTGGCGCTGTATAGTAATGAAGAGAAGTGTTTCTGGTCTTTTGTGGCTCCCCGAGCGTCACGCGTGTGTACTGGCAACGTGGCTGATGGATGAGTTGAGTTAACTGCGGCTACAAGGCAAACTGCCTCTGTGGCCTCAGGGTAAAAAACAACAACATCAAGCAGTGGCAATCCATTACAGCTAACTAAGAGCTGCTCACTGGCCTTGAGAGGCCCTTGATGCTGTGGGAGCCTGGAACACTGAATGAGAGCTCGAGCAGGCCAAGATAATAGCCTCCTTTGTAACTGAGCTATTGGAAAAGAAGGCAGTATTTGAAGTGAGGGACAATGTGGTGAAGAAAAAATGGAACAAGGAAAATGGAAGAGCAGTCTGCATTCCTTTAAATCTGCAGTAACTGATTTTTTCAACCACTTGAGGGTAGTAAAACAACCTGTAAACACAACCCTGACATATTATAATAACCTTATAAAGTTCTTATGGTGAACGTGTAAGCCAACAGTTGCTTATTTACATATCTAGCAGACACAGAGCAATATTAGCTTTAAATTGGAGTTGTGTTTCTGGCCACCTGGCGACTGCAAGTCCAATATTCACACTCGTTCTAGCTCTGTTTTGTTCCACCACCTCCTCAGAAAAATATCTGGCTATTTAGCAGCTAAATGCTCCTTTACGTTCACCAACTATTAGCTAACTTTGTCTGTCTGCCGTTTGGTGCTGGGCATGTAGTGTTCTCTCCCAAAACAGCTGCCCGCTGTGGCTGAAAACAACACGAAAGCTGTGAGAGTGAACCAGAACTGTAAAGTTGTGGGTCCTAAAACCAAAACAATGAGCTAAAAGATGCTAAAACGATCCGTAGAGCTGAGAGGAACTGCAGAGTCGGGTCATAATTCTCTTCCAGTTCGTCACTATGAGTAGCACCTCCATTGTTTCATAAAATATTGATTAGTGTAGCTTTAAGAGCTAATTTTTAATATTTTTCTATTTTTATTCAGTCATTTGGCTTTTGGAAGTGACACATTTTACACTTCCGGCAACAAAAAAAAAAGCACCAGAAGTTTGTTTGGATAAACAGATGCTGCCTCAAATGAACAGACGAACAAAAAGAGCGCCACCTACAACAAAATCAAACGTCCCAAACAGAGAATCCAACCATAAAGAAATCTCAGCATGAGCTAGACTATTTTACTGTCAATTGATCTCAGGTAGTTTAACACTAAACCTGAAAAGTGTGAACAGATGGGGATCCTGTGTGTGACTGCGTGTGTTCCCATTTGTGCGTGTGAGCCTCTCATCTCAAATTGGAGGCTCCGTCTCTGGTGAAAAAAGCAGTTTTCAAGCGCTTTTCTCTGCTCATCACCCCGCAGAGCCTCCATCTGTCTGTCCACCAGCCCGAGCTAATGGACCTGTCGGCTGACAGACAAACAGCCCGCTGCCAGCTGTGCTCGGTCCAGCCTGATAACACTGCACACACTTAAAGTCTCTTCCTCGAAATGGACGGCTGGACTGCTAGATTGTATTGCACAGGAGGATATGTGTGTCTGTGTGTGTGCATGTATTTTTGCCTTGTATGGTTATTTGTTCATTTTTATCTTTGTCCAAGTATCTGTGGTCTTTTTCCATTGTTGACAACAGAGATAAACATGTTAAACTATAAAAGTAAACAGGATAGATGGCTGCACATAGAAAATATGTAGCCTACAAAGAACATTGATACTGAAAGCACCTCTCCCACACATCCCACCATGGAAGTTGAAAAGATAGAAAGGAAAAGAACGGTTTTGAAATCTGCCCATGAAATATTCATCGTTACTCTGCAGGGGGGGTGGCAAGATATTCACAGATGTTTAACCTTTTTCTTCTCACTGAATTTTGCACCATCAGCACTGCATCTACACTGTAGAGAATCAAAAACAGCAGCACAGATCCAAACATTACTGTAAGGTCAAGGCTTCTCTCTATCAGCGCAGGCCAGTGGTCGTGTCAGCTCCGTTATGATTTGTTACAGCAGGAAGAGAAGTTTTCCCTCAAAGTCCTGGGAAATTCAGCAGTGACGATGGAGGCGGGGGGCCAAGTGCAGCATGCTTAATGGGCGCAGAACGGACAGTCAGTTCTCAGAGTAACCACGCAGAGTTCAGGCTTTGGTCAGCGAACAAAGTCGGTTCTCAGAGGTTTTCAGACTGCACCAATAATACACGTTACTGTAAGACTCTCAGAATACACTGTGAAAACTGTGAGAAAAGTAAAACTGAAAAGTTGACAACCAGAGTTGCTGACTTGTGAAATTGCAGAAAAGACAGTTTAAGCTTGCCATTCCTCTAAAATAGGACATTCAGTTTACTTCAGTTTACTTTTTCCTCCCTGTATAATTACCTAAAAAGCTTTTTTTATTTACAAAAGTGGCAGCAAATTGTCTTTGTCTCTAAAAAATATTGACCTCAAGATTTGCTGATGTTTGTGTTCGACATAAATTAAAGTCACATGTTTTTTTGTGGGACAAATGAATCGTACGACCCTTTTCTACAACTGCTGGAATAAGTGAAAAAAATGTCAAGCTACAAAAACAAAACGCTGTTGTTTCACTTCTAAAATCTGTTTAAAAATGAAAATAATTTCCTGCAAATGTAGGATCTTTGAATTATTCTTATTTCCTCTCAATTCAATTCAGTCTGATCTGTTGGCATTACTAAAATGCAGGTGTATGTTAGATGAACAGTACTTGCCAGGCATTGATAGCGTGCTCATGCACATACACTTGTCAGCATTAGATATGTATTATGTAAAACAATTAGATGGATTCGTTTCTCACCGGCAAATCGTCAGGATTTCTCTCTGGCTGGTGGTAATGCTCCGTCCCGTTCTCAATGACTGTGAAAACTGAAAAAATATATATGTAATTACTAAACAAAATCAACAACCATTTCAAAAAACAAGAATAAAGTCTAAAGCCCTGCTTGCAGCCCCTACAACCTGCAATGTTTATTAGATTACATGTTGGACACATAAAAATATACTGATATCTTTGCTATTTTTAGAAGCTTAACAGGAAAGTGGCAAAAATTATACATTTTGTCCCATGAGTGGCACCAGTGGAAAGATCAGGGGGTAATTACTGACAAATCAGAAGGGTCTCTTTAAGAGCATGAATGTGCTCAGGACATTTCAAAGCAATCAACTGGTTTGATTATGAGATATCTTGTCTGCAATTGGAAACATGGTGGTCCTAAATCAAAGGTGTCCCCCAAAAACATGATGACTCGTCTTCTGTGGTTCATCAATATACATACCAAATTTGATTTTCTTTTTTTAACCCAAGCACTAGCAAGAAACAACAGCAGTTTTATGGCTAAGAATGCATTCATTTCTTCTTTTGTTGGGTCAGGTGCTATTCTCTGAAGGAAATGGTTCAGCAGCATTGTAGCCACGCTTCAAATAGCATTTTCCAACGCCGAGGACTACCTCGGCGCACTCCACCATTCTCTTTGTAGTTCTGCCTTCTTGGCTCAGGGTGAATGCTCCTGATTTTAAAGGGTCAGTGCCTTGCCCTTCACTACAGAGACTTCTGTGCAGCTGGAAAACCCCAGTCTCTACTAAATCAAGAGCTAGACACAATGCAGATTAAAAAAAAAAAAAGAGAGGTCCAAACGTTTCTTTAGGCTTTTTCTACGGGATATTCTATAGCAGGGTCAGAGTGAGCAAACACAGCCAAAAGAGCGAGTTGAGTTCAGTGAAAAACAGCGAGGAACCTCATTTGATGGTTCATAGGAGGAGAATTCGATGTTGCAACCTTCTCAGACTCTCTTGTGGGACGAGCAATAGCAGTGTGTTTTTTCCTTGTGTCACTACATGGCTTTGATCCAGATGCACACAGTGTACCGCAACGGATACTCACCATCATCGCTGTGTTTTCTTGACAGCTCCTGCCTACTGCTGTGAGCCACCACTTCCTCTGGAACCTTATCCAAGTCACTGGTCTGCAGAGATTAGATAAAACAGATTAGATAGATACAGATAGAGATAGAAAGGTAGACTTAGTTCAATTTCCGAGCACAAAACGAGCTAAAACTCATCCACTTTCACAGACTAACCAGCTATTTTGGAGAACACTGTAGTGTAGCAAACATGCTGTCTGCAAGTCTGCATTTGGAAACTATTATCATAACTCCTGTTGAGATCACATTGTCTCTGTAAGCCTCCACTGACACACACACACCCATTCACTAACAGCTGCACGGGACAGGACAGAGTGGCACAAACCCAACAGCTTTCAGATGTCATCATACGGAGGCACGTATCCAGACTGCACATACAGTTTTGCTTACATTAGAAGTGATAAGCTATGAAAAACAGATTTCCTTGTGTGTTACACCTAGAGATGGAAAGGAGGCCGATGAGTGCAGCTCTACAATCAGTCCAGTCCATCTTCAGAGCTGTAACATGAGTGTTTGCACCCACATCTCCCTTCATTACTGCCTGGACCAGAATGCCTTTATTGGTAGTGTTTACAGCCCTGCAGTAGCAGTATCTATTTAGACCATCAGCTACAGTATGTCTGTTGCAGTGGAACAAAATATAACAAGTATAATACCTGAACTGAACTGTAATAATCTGATCATCTTTACGTGTCTGTATGTACATTAGAGCTTAACGAAAAGAAGACTGAAACTGAAAACAACTTTCTATGTATAAAATTGATCTGTGTTTGGTATTTAGTGTCAACAGGGTGAAAGCAAACACTACCCCACATGATAAATGATCCTTTTCATACCGAGTTTCCATGTGGAGACTCAGAGCCGCTGGCTCTCTTGGCCTTCTGTGCCAGCGACGTCCCAAACCTCAAGGCCTCATACACGGGGTCCACCTTATTGCCACAGGCTTTGGAAAAGAGATAAGACATGATAAATGCTGATGGCAAACAAATGTTAAGCTTTCAGGGTAGCCATGTGCTGATTACAACTCTATAAAACCAGGTAGGAAAATCTTATAAGACAGCTCAAGTGAAAAAGTAGTTCTGGAAGAGTAAAGTTTTCGCATTAGAGCATGTCACACAGAACTGAAATTATTAAGGAGATTTAAGCTGCTCACCGATGGGCATGACTTCTTTGATGCAGCCATACTGTTCCTGGATCAGTAATGGAGAGCTGTAGTACCGCCGAAAGCCTTTTGGCTGAGGAGAGAAAGACAGAGAGGGAACAAAGAGAGAAGCGACAGACATTAGAGACAAATTGACATGCAGCGCCACAGGCAGCACCCCGACACTGAAATACTGCATATAACTCTGTTCAGTCGGACGTTTGTGAGAACAACTGACTTTGCAGAGATAAAGTTCTGCCACACTGGATGTCAGACATCACTGTTTGGATGAATCACAACAACTATATTTCACACTGCAAACTGAGAAGACTGAACAGTGGCAGATAAATACCTAAAGAACTTTACACAGTGGAAGTCAAACAGTCAAAAGTGCAACATTGGGCTGTGTATGAATGTGCACAGCCTTAATTTTTATGGTCGAATGATCAATATGAATGAAAAATCAAGTATTCCATTTGCGCTGGTATTCACAAAAGTAATTTAATGGGAGGAACACATATGCAACATGCGTCAATGTAAAGATAAACAAACATTATGATGAAAAAGACTAATTTAAGCATTAATCCTCATCAATTAACAGTTATAAGTCAGTATTTAATGATGAACTAATAATTAACAAACCATATAACTTGAAAATGGCAAATTAATTAATATATCACAAACCTGTTGTGGATCAGCTATAAGTAATAGGTAACTGAAATAATTTATTTACATTTGTAATGTTTTGTTTTGTTGCTTTATCACTATATCTGTTGTAAGATACGTATAAACTATTAGAGGTAATATATAAAAAATGGGAATGAATACTAAAATAATCACTTATTGAGTGAATGAAACAGTTTACAAAGTTAAAAATGGTAAATTACTATAAAACAACTTTACTTATTATTGGAAACAATACGTGGTTTTGAGAATACATATGAAACTATTTTGGTAATAATCTGGCAGTAATGCAAATGATTAATGCATTACTTATTATACTAGCAAAATACTGATTAGCATTGTGCCACTTGCGGCCTATAAACACAACTTACAAAGTATGTCCTTATGTCTTAACAAGATGTGAAATGCACGGAAACCTGAATTTTACCAGAAACACAGCAGCCAGCTACGTTAATTTATCCCTACAGAATCTGTTCATGGTGAGTGGCAGGACTTTATACAGCAACACTGATTCATTGTAGTGCATGAGCTGCGATGAATTATGCAACCTGTGACATTAAGTGACAGGAAACCAGACAAAAACTACAAAGCTATTCAAGTACTAATCTGCATGTATATTTTTCTTTTTACAGTGAACAAAATGATTCGATTCAGGCAAGAAGAGAGAAACATGCTGACAACATGCATCATGCAATGTAATGAAACTAATAGCTAAAAGAGTAAAAGAGACGGACAGAGGGTGGAGTGGGACACAGATGCTGAATGGGCTGTTGTGACGTCAGACCCGGTCCACACTCAATACTGCATTCCCCCGTGGCTGAGGCGCAACATTAGTTCCACTCAATTTAGATTACTTTCAGCACATTATTATTTGAATGAAAATACATTCATGACTGCAGTTTTAAATTGTGCATGACCGTCATAAATAAATAACGGATTTGTTACAAACTGTTGAAATCTCAACATGCGGGAGTAGAAAACATGACTGTGGTCCACTGCCATGCATATGACTAGAAAAACTGGTCTTAAAGTCTTAATTTATCTGCCTGTCGTGTCCTCCTCCCATCTCCCAATGCCCACAGACATTTATCATTTATATATCCATTACATACCTGCGTCCTGTCCAATCAATACTTCCCCATCAGTTTTAAATCCTTCTTAAGTAAAGATGAAAGACAGAAGACTGAAATCCCCCTCAATCCCTGCAGACATGATGTCATCTGCAGCACACTGGGTAATGAATGATTAATGTATATATTTTCAGGGTTGTTTTTTTTTTTTTGCATTTTCTCTCTGTTTTTGATTTCTGGAAGATGTCCTAGATAAACATTAACTCATTCACTGATAAGATACAGTATTTTTGATTAATGTTCCTTGATTACAACAGCCTCAATTCTTTACTGGATGTGTGGATCAGACCTGCATCTCATGGGACCGCCTTTTTGCTGTTTGTTTACATTTCATGTATTCAAGTGGCAGGTGGTGAAATCTGCATCGCTAATCAGTCCTGATTAATTCTTCATTTGACACTTCTCATGATGCGACGGCTAAAATAAGCAACCCTTGAGCTCTCCGGGCCCATCTCAAGAACAGAGATGTGAGACCGTCAGGGGGCAAACTCATTAAGGAAAAGGTTAAGAAAGCACACTTGTTGCGAGCCCATCTAGTTCATTTGGCTACAAACAAAAGACGCCACTCACTGCACTGATGTTGTGACAGCAGTGATTACAGATATAGTTAGCTTTTGGGAAATTGGGAAAAAGTCATGGAAGCCTTTGTTATGTGTCTTTAATTCACAAGTACTATATATAAAAAAAAAGAAGAGTCATAGTTTTAGATTATAATAGTTTATATCTTAGTTAATAGCTGTATAACAAAACCCGCTGTTTTCAGCTTGTACACTAAGGAAGGGTGTCTGCCTAAAACCTCCGTGCATGAATAAATCATTTAATTAGAGAGCTGTCCTCTTCATGAGTTTTGATTCTGAGGATTCAGCATCCAGCACCCATGTTCATTTATTTATACATTCCTACCCATCTGCCGTGATTATGGGCGTGTCATTTCTTTGTAATATGGGAAATAAGTAACTATTAATACTCTACATAAATAACAGCATGTACTTTACTTATAGCTGCAAACAATCATTGTAAAAGTGTAAAAGTGTATTTCCCCATCCTCTATCTTGAGAGGTACTGCTGTTTGATCTCACAGACATTGAGAAATATATCTAAAGCTTTTAAATATTGGGGAAAACATGCATATGGTGAATGTTTTTAGCGATCTTTACTTGTTGTTGTAGTGCTCAAGGCTGCACTCTTGCAAGTGTGTTGTGTACACTGGGCAGCAAGGAAACACAAAAAATTAGAGAGAGAAACACTGGGTGACGCTGTGGCTGCGAACGTGGGCCGAGTGACCTGGAGGAGTTATCGGTGTTATGCAGGACACCAGCTGTTGTTTGTGTCTGCGTGATAAACAATAGTCATGAAAAACTGATAAGTGAATCATTTTATTTATCACAAGTAACGTTCTGAATCAGTGAAACTACTCTTTGAATTGTGTCACTGCAGCAGATCTGGTGCAATATGTAGCGTGTGCACTGTAGTAGGGCTCAGCTCCCACTGGTTACTGACTGAGAGCATTAGCAGTGACTCACAAATTAACTGACACATATTGATTATTAATCATGTTTGATCCTAATTGGCAGGTCACCCAGAAACTCCAGTTGGACTGGAGCTGTCAAGACTGAATGTGTGTGTCAGGAGAGGCCAAATAAACTCTTTTCTAGTGAGTGCATGGTCAGCTAAGTGACCAACACACTGTAGCAGCAAACTGTATACAACCATAAAGGAAAACATTGTTCGTTTGACTCCAGGTAAGTAACATAATTTCACTGAAAACCCAACTATTCCTTTACAGAGTCTCTGAAAGATATAAAAACAGAATTATTAGCTGATTGTTGCCAAAGCTATTAATCATGGATATAAGTCTCTTCTTGTGTGCAGCTTTGCTATCTGAAGTGAAGTAATGTTATGTAACCGAATAGCTGCAATAAATACCACACTTTTTTAAAAACTACATTTCTTATGAATTCATTGTCACTGTTTCAGTAAGTTCGGAAACCTAATGAAGAAATGGTGATACACTGGTTTCATGGTGTATAAAGATTCAGAGCACGAGATAACTCGATTTCTTTGGTAAAGGGTTCTCAAGCCAAGAGAAACAAGCATGGCTGCAGAAGTGTCCAAGTTTAGAGTAAGTCGAATATAGAGCTGTGCTCCGCTGGGGAAACTTCCCTTTTTATGCTTGACCTCTCGACCTCATTTTCCACTCCTGAGAGCCGATCATATCTTCAAGCCTCATCCCTCAGGCCTCTAGTGGAAAGACGTCACAACGGGAAGGGCTGCCTGTACTGTCAGTATTACTTCACTTTATTCTTGCTGATTAACACCAACTCACCTTATTCCAAATTTCCTCAACTAATTCCAGCCACATTTTCTCAAGGGAGGTGTAGTCAAATACTGCGTAGGAACAAGGTAGGAAAGGTAGGAAATCACACATACTATGACCTGTCCCAGTTGAGTCCTGACTGCCAGTTTGCTGGGCTGCTATGGAGGTGAAGGCGATGAACGTTTCTTGGCGCAGGCTTTCACTGGTGTAACCGAACCCTCCCCAATAAAAACACTCAGCCCACCCAAACTCCACAACCAAATGGTATCTCGTTGTAATGCGGGTCCACAGATGATAAGGGTCGATGATGACTGTGAATCACATTATAGCCCCCAATCTCAGTGATCATCACCCAATAATGAGGACAGGCCAGACGGGACCCCAGAAAGTGAGTTGCTGGGAGGGAAACGATATACAATGACGGTAACAAGGCTCGATCTCTCAGTGTACGCTTTTTAAAATGGGGGGTTTATTACAGTTCAGGGTCATTACCTCTGACTTGTGAGGTAATAACACTGAAAAGCTGACTTATTGACTGTACCAACGATTAAATAAATTCCCCTACTCAATAAGGCAGTTTTGCTCTAGTGTTTTTATGTCGACACGTAGGCACATTTGAAATCGACCAATCAGCTTATGGCTCCCGTTTAGAGCTCATTAGCGGAGAAACAGCTTATATGAAACAACACAGGGAAGCAAATTGCTGAAATTAAAAGCGTCTTATGGATTTGTTGCTGAACAAAACTTCACAGATGCATTTCATAGACTTCAGATAATTATATAAAATTGCAGAAAAAATTAATGATGTCACGTAAACACTGTATCTCCAGTTTTTCACAAACTAAGACAGTCCGCTTATTTTAAGGTTGACCAAGGTTTTCCAGAGAGGTTTTGGAAAGGGTTAATAAGCCTAAGAAGAATTTCCTTAGCTTTTAAGGGCTCAGTATGCTTCAAATAAACTTGTTCGCCCCACCACGTCTCAGTGCAAAAGTGTTTATAGCTGCCTTAAACCACAGAACCTGGAGTTAAATGAAAACAGCAACAGGCTGGTGGCAACAGCAGCATATGGAGGCCAGAGTATTATTTATTCACTTTAATTATCACCGATCAATAATGCCAACTTTCCCATTTTTGTGATACTGAAAGATTTTCAGCCTCATTGCCTCTGCTTGTGATATAAAAGCTGAAATTGAATAATTAATGATGTTCTAATTATTCCAAATATTATTTTACACCTCCTAATTTCACAAGCGACCAAGGCCTAACTTACATTATTAAAAAAGAGACATCAGGGCTGAGAGTGTGAAATGCCACACACATCATAAAACTGTTACGTGTGACATCTATAGACATCTAATAGTGGTTATGAAGCAGCTTCACGGTGATTGCATTGATCCTGATTTAAAGGTTTATGCTGACGGCAGCACGGCACAATTTGAGATGAAGAGGGGTCAGCATTTTTGCATTACTATTATCTAACACAGAGACAGGCAGACAGAGTGATGATATAACGATGATGAGGAGGATGACGAGGATGGATGGTGGTCACAGATGTACCAGCACACTCACACATAAAGTGTGATTTCTGAATAAGCACATTCTGGTGGGAAACGGTCACACAGCCAATTCTAATATGTCTGTTTTGGTTGCTCTCATAATGACATCAGTAATTATATTCCTGAAGCTCAGAATCTCCCAAACTGTTGACAGCAAAGAGACAAATGTACCGTCTATATCATGTCTGGATGTCTTGTTTTAATCTGCGTCATGCATCTTACCAGTTTGCCCATGCAGCGCTGCTGTCCCACTCCATTCTCGCATTTGTGGTGGAGGCTCATCTTGCAGGCTTTGCAGCGGAGGCCGTGCTTTGCCGTGTTTCCCGCCAGGAACACCACATGCTTGGCTGTTGTACCTGACACACACACAGAAAAGAGGCAGCAGGTTCAGATCTGTCATGTCAGGAACTGGACCCGTATGCCGTTCCTAAGTGAACAACAAATTACACACACACAAAAAAAAAAAAGGCAGAGGAAATGGAAAATATTGTTCAGAACACCACCTCATTCATTTATTCATTGTCTTTACACACTTATTCCTAGCCAGAGTTCCTGGAGTCTTTCCCAGCATGCACTGTGAAAAACCTGTGAATTGACATGTGGAACATTTTAACAGGGACAAAATTTAGCAACTGTGACACATGATGTACACTTCTGCAAAACCATTTTAACCAAACTGACTGTAGCTGAGCTGGTGCTATCTCCACCATGTGAAACCCTTTCAAACTGCTGCCTGTGCACAGCTCACCCTCACTCATTAATATGTGACTCACAGTTGCTGGAATAAATGAAGATTAATCTGACTTATTTGTGAACCAAAGTTGCGCAACATTGCAACTGCAAACATTCATGTACGTGCGCATTTGTGCGTGAAAGAGTAACAAATGAAAATGGACAGAGATAGACAGAGAGATAGATGAGGAAACAAAAAGAAATGTAGTCTTGGGTGGAGATGTGAGATTGTAAAGAGAAAGGTGTTGGCAGAGAATAAAGCTCACATGGCAACAACAACAGACTGCAGCTCAGTCTTTCATGAAGATCAGTGAGCTGGGGCTCTGTCACTGTGTGTGCTTGTAACAGAAAGAAACACAACAAAAGGGCAAGAGATGAACAGGCAGGTATGCATGAGTGTGCAGTAAGTGGGTAATACTGGCATGTTTGGGGAGTGAAAGGGGAGTGTAATGTCGCTACACGGGAAATCCAGCTATCACTGGTCATCTTACAGACTGAATTAAGTACATTTGTATTTGATAATCATGAAGGCAGTCGCTAGATTAAACAGGTAAGTAGCTCAAGCTCACTTATTTGTCAAAAGTTCAGGTTCCTTAAATTTTAAAGATTTAAAAGATCCTGATATTACTGTCTAGACCTTGAAGCATCACAGACCGTATTCCTGCTCAGGGCAGAAAAAAAAAAAAAAAAAAGTTCATATAGCATTTCATAAGTCCCAGCATCCACCTGGGTTTGAGACTAAATTCCCCCGGGGAGGAAGCTATCATCACTCCCCAATCTTGACTTCGCGGAGACTGTGTATGCTTCGAGGGAGTGACATGGCCAGAGCTTAAATACCAAATATTATCTCTGTGAATATTCTGCATTAAAATAATAATAGGTTTGGCCCACTGAGCTGAACTTTGACCTAGCAGAGAGCAGGCTGTTACTGGACTGTGGAAGTGTGTGGTACAAGTTTGAATTTATAATCTTTTGGTTGTAAGTGGAGATTCTGTCAAATGATAAATGAAGGTATAATCCTCACGAATGACGAAAGGAGAGAGGGGTTCCTGAGAAGACATCTCATATTATCTCTGTTATACATAACATGACAAAAACCACCACTCACAGCCAGCAGTGGTGTATCATTTGACAGCTATTCCACATTAACAAGAGAGGACATTGTTACAGAGTCCCAGTGCTGTTATTAGTTGTAGTCTGGCAGCTGTGCACTTCTGGCTCTTCATTGATTAATCAGTGAGCACGTGCCCTGCTCTGGCCCACACTCTGCGTGTGTGCATGTGAAAATATGGATGTGCCAAGGATTCATCGATCTACTTCAGTGGGCGTTGAGAGCGCAGGGAGAATATAAGATGATGTGACCAATCCAAGTTTCATCACTGAAACACTGTCAAGTTTGTTCACGGTTGTCAAGCTGTGTATAGTTTTTCTTGTGCGTTGTGAATGGGCATCGTGGCAAGCAAATAATGTCCGCATTTCAGTCCAGATTATCCTCAAAAATGCAGCATATTCAGTTTGATGAGCAGGGTGAAGAGGTTCAGTGAGCAGAGGTAACGCTGGACTGTAAATGTGAAACCAAGCAGAACACCTGATCCCCGGACAAGACAGCAAACACAAGATACTGTGTACTTAAGGTACCAAGCTCCTCGTGTAGTTTACTTAGCCGACAGTGGGAAAAAAATCTCTGCTTGCTCTTCACATGCTGTAATGTGAACTGGTGTCACCACTATCTGGAGCTGGGCAGCAGTGACGGGCACTTGCAACTCAGTAATGGGTGGAAAACTGGATCTGTATTCCCCATTTAAAGCTCTTGTGTTGCTTGGCTGAGGCTCACTGACACAGAGCTGGCGGACGTAGTTAACCTGAGACGGAAACCGAGAGAAATGTGATCCAGGCCTGAACCCTCATCGGTCAGCCACAGATCACCACCACGACAACAACAGCAGCAACAACAGCAGCATTGGCAATGAGCACAACCTGCACCAATTTTAGGTCACTCTAAATCAGGTCAACTGATGATGTTGTTTAACGAGCACTTAGAGTTTCATTCTCCTTCAGGTCAGCAAACAATTTCTCTACGGCATCTTAAAACAGCCTGACTCGTGTTCTCGTCCGTCTCTCTTAATGCATAGGGACAGGAAGCAAATGAAGCCCTTCTAAAACTGTTGTTGATTGGCTCGTTTGAACGAACTCATTCCAACATGAGGGAATAATGAGACGCCTCCTTGTTAACTCGCAACAGCTAAGAAGGGAACAAGCCGCTGTGTTTCAAGAGGCTGATACAAGAAACTGACATTGTCGTCATCCTTCAGTAATGGCTGGGAAATGACGTTAGTGTGTGTGTGTGTGTGTGTGTGTGTGTGTGTGTGTGTGTAGGTGCTTTTTCCTCCAGGCTCAGAGAAGAGTCCAGGGCCTAAAGGCATTACAGCTGTGGGGAAAGTAAGTGACAGTGCTGCTCTCTCTGGTATTTGCTCTTTCTTGGCTACTCTGCCTTTAAAGCCCATTCTTCATTTACACTACAGTAAAAGACAAGACTCCTGCCAGATTTTCCATACCTTCTTCGTCTTGCCTCTTATTTTTTCCCACACAATCTTTCTCCCTCAATATCCCACTCTTCCTCCCTACAGTATCTCTCTCACGCTGCACACTCTCCTTACAATAGCCGCACATTGATCCATTAAGCCACTGTTCTTACTTCACGCCTCCCGATTTCCTGTGCAAATAACCTTTATCGTGACAACTCCTCCACCTCCTCTTCTTCTTAAGCTCCTCTAAAACACTGACCTGAGTAGCATTCTTGGGTTTATTTGCAGACTTTAATTAGTTTCTCCCACAGCCGTTTTTTTTTTTTTTGAAAAACCCATTTCCCCATCTGGAGAATTAAGGAAATAAGGCCTAGAATGCTTAATACATTGCTATAGGTGGAGTATATCTGTTTTTTATGTATCCATCTGTGATCAGGGGTCTTCTGACATGAAATGTATAGGATACAGATGTAACATTAACTATTTTTAGAAATTAAATTCACTGAGAGCAATGAGGAGTGTCATGCAGCCTACAGAGATGTCTGTTCATCTGAAGATCTCTGCCCCAAACTACTATATGTTGTCTGTTAAATGGTACCGTATGTGAAATAAAATTTTCCTTAGACCCGGACATATCTGAACAAGATAAGAGTCGACAGCCATGCTAGCATCTCTGTGAGGCTGAAGGCACAGCAGGGCTTTGAGCTAAATGTTAACGTTAGCCTGTTAACATTTTCCCAATGACAACATGCTGATGTTTTGCAGGTATAATGTTTACCATGTTCACCATCTTAGTCTAGCATATAAGCATGCTAACAAGTACAGCCCAGGCTCTTGGGAATGTCATTTGATTTGTATTTGGTCAGAATAACATTTTGAGATGATGATGGCACTGCATAAAAAGTCACAGGATCACCAAAGTTATTTCAGTTCATCCTGAGGGAACCATGAATGTCTGCACCAAATTCCATGGCAATCTATCCAATATTTGTTGAGGTATTTCTGTCTTGACCAAAGTGGTGGACCGACAGACAGACCAACTTTGCCATCACTATATGCAGCTAGCATGGCTAACAATAGCTGTTGTTGTTTGAGTCAAGGTTTAAACTCCAAAAATGTCCCTCTCTTTAAACTTTTCATGAACTCACAACTTCTTTCAACTGACATTTTCCCCACTGGCACCCATGCAGTTTGATATTCTATAATGCATCTTTTTTGATGGAGTACTGGTGTGAGAGACATTTTCAAGACATGGCAGACAATGTCAGCTGTCGATTGTAACACTGAAATGAATAAATGCAGTATCAGTGGAAGTGCAAGGTCGTCACAACACGCGGCCGTTGTACCTTGTGTGACAGAAAGAGAGAAAACACTCCTGATACCCGCTAGTATACACAGTAACAGAGTGTGTGTGTGTGTGTGTGTGTGTGTGTGTGTGTGTCTGACACTTGTGCATCATGTGTATGTGTTAATGGGGAGAGGAGTAGTAAAGCCTCAGCTAGCACCACAGCAGTGTCTGTCTACTACCCAACCTTGACCTCTGACCCAGAAGATTAATTTCTCTCTGGGGTCAACCAAACCTGTCATGTGTGTCTCAGGGATTTCATAGCACAGATTAGTGCATGTTAATCAAGTGAGATTACTGTTGCTTTCGTAGTGAATATCAACTTGTCTTATTAATTAATCCAGGAATTTGGATGCTTTGATTTGAGGCATTTAAGGGATCTTCTAAGTAACTAACTGTCTAAGCCCTAAAAGGTAATGCAGGATATCAGTGATTACTGACTGACAGTGATATCTTGCAATAGTAGCTTACATTTCTGCATTTTCCATCTGCAACCTAAAAGCTGTGAATATTTTATTTTTTCAAGCCTGCCCTGTAAATTATATTTCACCCTCTGTCAGCCACAAATAACCCTCCCATTCAGTCATGTAGACGTTTATTTAATAAGCCATTTGCAGCAAGGACCTACAATCAATACCTCAGCATCAGCCCATACTCAATCAAAGCTTTTTTTTATGTTCCAGTGAAACTAATTCACTGTGAGACTCACAGCAAGGACACTTGCTTTTATGGACAAAAGCTACACACTGCACATAGCATTTAGCCTGTGTAATGAATAAGAAAAAAAACATGGGTGGAATGCAACAGGAGCGAGAGTAAGCTTGGAATAAATATAGGAAAATAGTTAAACATGCATACTGAATACACTCTTAACTTGTTAACTTTCTTCTTCTTAAAGGCTCTGCCCACGCACACAGGTGTTTTCAATCACTCTGGCTGATGAGACTACTGCTCAGGTTGAAGTTTGGCTTCTTGACCTCTCCTGACACCTGACCTGATCTCTTATTTTTTTTTAATTCATTCTGGATTTGACTGCAGTTTTATGTGTGTGAAAAAAAAATAAAAGTTGGGTGGGGCTATGCTTCACTCTATGAACTAATAACAATGATAACAGTGCGGATGTCCCGCCCTAACAGGTGCAGCAAAACAGGAGAGTGAGGGACCACACCCAGGCTGTTTTCGAAACCGCCTACTATACCATCAGTACATACTGATTTGGCCAAAATGTAGCATGTAGCATTCAGTATGCAAACAAAAGCAAAATCTGCAGTATGCCAGAAATACCCGGATGTCGTACTGATTCGGAAAAAATCTCCAGCATGCATCGGGCCAGTCTACCTCGCCTACTGTATCCCACAATGCAAAGCGGTGGAACGGTCCCCATTGTTTTGGTTTTTTTTGTTGTTTTTTTTTTCAACTTTATTTACACGGTCATCAATGGCAGACAGCAACACTACCACGTCAGTGGTTGACAGGGAGGAATATAAATAGAAGTACCACCATGTGCAAGCAGAAATTGTGACAAGGCTACAGTTATTACTTTTCGTTTTCAGAGCTTAAGAGGATGATTGCGGTGGTTTGTCGTATTATTGTTTACTTCCGCTTTTCAAAACCGGAATCCGGCTAAGCCTGGCCTAGCATACTGCAAAATAAATCGATTTAACAGTTTCATACCGCATACTACCGATGAACGCAGTATGCAGTATGTAGTAGATACTGCATACTGCGTTCATCTGTAGTATGTAGCAGGCGGTTTCAAAAACAGTCCCACAGTCCTGGGAAGAGGTCTAATCAGGCAACATAAGTGAAAACACCTGTGTGGTGGACTGTGGGTGTGCAGTGGCTTTACCTTTCTCCTATCAACCTGAAAGACTGAGAACTATTTAAGAGTCCTCTCATTTGTTTCTTGTGACAAATCAGAGTCAAACAGACGAAGTGTTGACTTGTTATTAGCTGACTGTTAAAAGAAATGTACAACTATTCCTGTGTATGACGTCATAATCAGATTATCATTATCAGTCAGACAAAGTGCAATGATCAGTGGTCAGCAGAGGAGGACACTTGAAACTTGAAACACATTGTAATCAAAAGACACACAATCTTAGCAACACAATGCTAATTAAATCTCTGGAACAGTTCTTGGTTCTTTTGTGAAAACATTTGATGCAGTTAAACAATTATGTGTGTGGTCAACATTTAACTGCACAGACAAACTGAACAGGAAGGAGAACATGTGTTGTAAAACTGATATAACACTGTCAAAGATGTTGTTGGGAAAAAGTTGGGATCTGAATATCATGTAACAGTTGACGTTGATCTTTGCAGTTGTGTTGTAGCTTATGATACATTGTCAGTTTTTACTGTCCTTATGTTGAATTACAATCGGTGAGCTGAACACAGTGTATGAGCTATTCTCCTATATAGAGGGGTTTTTAAAACACAAATGAACGCCTACAGAAAAACTGTAACATGTTTATTGCTCTATTAAATATTTACTAATCTAGTTTGCTCTACTTTCATCTAGTAAACCTAATGAATGAGTCAGCGAGCACTATAATATAATTCAGCCTTTTTAATCTGTACAGGCTTTTATATAATAAAGGAGCCTCCTTTAGGAAGAATGTGGGTGTTTAATATTTCCAGGCTGCCCTTTGCGATATTATCACATTGGTATTAATCTATACATTAGTGTAGGGTGGATCATATATATGTATGTGGATTTAAACACTTTTTACTAAAACAGTAACATTGATTTTGAGATTGATCCTAGAGGTAAAATTAGTGAATATTTGATTTAACCCATTTATAGTTAAAACATGTCCTTTCCATTTCCAATTACATACTATATCATGGATTCATAAAGTTACAAAACCTAAACCTGCTTGCCGAGGAAAAATGCAAACAAGGTATGTGTGTCTGTATTACAAGTATTTTTCACTTCACAGAACTGTGTCCACCTTTATCAATCTTCTAAAACACTTACAGTAAATAATTACTGCATTATTTTAACTCCATAAACTTTCTTATGAATGGCCATTAGGATTTAATATTCACAGTATGCTAGTACTATCAGTTTGAGCCCCCTCCACCACCACTATGTCTCTCTCTCTCTTCTGTGTGCTGCTCTTTGACTCTGGGACACTAAGTCAGACTTTGACAGCACCATCGCAGCTTATTACGCGCGCACACACACGCACACACACACACACACACACACACACACACACACACAGAAAACCCTCCACTCTCTCTGCTGCTGACCACACTGTGTTCTCATTAAAGCAGGACAAATGAAGAAGAGGGCAGCATCTTTTTTCAGGAGTGGACCGGAGGGCTCAGCAACTATCACAGGGCCAAGCAGGTCTGACATCACACTTTCATTATTAACACACCACCAGAGGCCCATTCAGAGCTTTGGCCTCTGGACACGCCTCACTGGCAACGGCACATAAAACAGACCATGTATAAATGCTGGTGGAATTAACTTTAGTTTAGTAATACTTTAGTAAGTAATCATACATTCAAAGCTAGTTTGGATTTTGGATGACTAATACCAAAACTGTTGATAGTGAATGGATTTGTTGGTGTCCTCCATCCTAATGTGACCATGTTCGCGTCAGAAATTACAATAAATCTGTGTTTCTTCAAGAATTTTATGCTGGTCGTGGTGGAAAAGCCACTGAACACCATTTATCATGGGGCACTAATTCTCTGTTTCTTGTAGTCAGGGGCAAGGGGGGTCAAATGTGGTAAACACCTCTATGAATCTGATCTACAAAGGTGGGAAACACATAGATGCATGTTTGTTTGGCTGCTCAAGAGCACTGTAAACTTGCAAGTTAATCAGCTAACATTAAAGCTGCATTAGCTGATTTGTTTTTTTGGCCACTTGGGGGCCACTTGGGGGCAGCAGAGACAATATTGATATATTATCAGCTTTTAAGTTAATATGGCGGATTTGTTAGCAAACTGTTGCTTATTTACACATCCAACATTTATGGAGTAACATTATTATTCATTTAGAGTCGTAACTGTCTAATATTCACTCTCCTTGTAGCTCTGCTTTGCTCTCCGCCACCTCCTGAGGGAAAGATCTGGCTTTTTAGCTGCTGGTTCACTATAAAGCCCCATAGAGCTGAGAGGAACTGCAGAGTTGGGTGAAAATTCTCAGTTGGTTTATCACTATGAGCAACCCCTTTCATATTACACATCGTCATTTGATACATTGTTAATATAAAAATATTGATTATAGCCGCTTTAATGTATTGGTATGCTGATTGGATTGACAACCTATAATTCTCAAAATCTAAATTACAAGTGTTCAAAACTAATATTTTTTAACAGTCGACGGTTTGGACAGCAATTTTATTTCATGTCAAGTCGGGACTTGAGTTTTGACTCGATCTCCCAACTAAGAACTTTAACTTAAAGGGCCGTTTGATTTTGCTTTTCTTAGTTTTAAAAAGGGAAACCCTGAATCTGATTTATGATTGAACACAGGACAAAACTAATTTCTTACAATTATGCAAAGAAAATCAAAGACTGTTGGCAAACTGATACAGCAATGGTGTATATATGTGCACATTTACATGCACATCTTTGAACCCGCCTACATTCCCACCAGTCTGACGTCTTTTATCTGCTACCAAACGTGATATCAGGGGCTTGTTGAGCAGATGGTACGGGCAGCCCTTGTCATTATCATGCTGCAGAGGCCCTGAGATATAAAGACTGAGTGGTCCCTCAGTACTGATGGTTAACAAGGAGGGGAGCAGCCAGAGAAACCGGAACATCTGGTGAGGGGAGAACAGGTAGAGGAGCTGGCACGGCTGTTGTTGGCTATCTGACACCCCAGCAGACAGATGGAGGGACCCGGCTCAGTGTGCGAAAAAAAAAGGAGGACGAAGATACTTTGGTCACAAGTCAGCAGGTCAAGTTGGATGCTCTGAGTCAGGTGCCTAACTGTCTGAGTGTGTTTCAATACACACTGCTTGTGTGTTCATTCTCACTGCATAAAAGCATCATTTTTAGCATATGAAAACGAAGGTAGAGGCTTTAGGAGACTATAACCTCTTACATCCTGCTGTCTCCATTCCATATGTGCATATTATTGCATATTTATTACTCTCTCATTTTAATTCTGGTGTCAGAAAAGTTTATATAGCTTATCTTTCAAGATAAGCTGATGAAGGTCTCATTATGAAAAGGTTATTCTCAATGCTGTGATTGCAAAGTTCATTAGATGATTTTTTTTTTACCTTGCTTTCTCCCATGATCGTGTCACTCTGCTTTGTTTGATATTCGGATCACACTGGTGAAGGAGGGAGGGGTTGTAACCATACCTACGATCATGTGGTTGCAGACGTCACAGAATGTGGGCTTCTTGAAGATGTGCTCCATGAAGCAGTGTCCTGCCGAGTCTACCTGCAGCGGGTTGCGTGACTGGGAGCGCGATGTGGGTGGAGGAGCGCAGGGGATGGCGGGAGGGACCGGAGGGATGGGGAGGTTGGTGGTGTGCGGTGGGGCCATCCCGATGTTGCAGAGATGGCCCGTGCTGCTGCTCACGTCAGAGAGCAGCTCTGTCTTGTTGTCGTTGCAGGTTCGGAAGAAGTTGTCTGCACTCTTGCTGCGGATGCTCTTGGTCTTGAAGGACAAGGAGCGCTTGAGTCTCTGCAGCTGAAAAGAGAGAAAAATAGTTGAAGAAAAATGGAGCAAGGGACAGAAAAAGACAGAGGTTGCATGGGAGAATTCATGAGGAGAGAGAATGACAGAGGAGAGAGAACATTTCAGAGCAACTGAGGGAGATGTGAAGTAAATCAATTCCTGTAATAACCTAAATAAATAGTCTCTAAAACCTTCAGGGAAATGTCTCAGTGTCCCATGGTCAATAAAAGGACCACTGCTAGGGGCAACTTATCCCTGCTCCGTGGAAAACCTTTGAGGTTCCCTACCTGGAAGGTAATGTGATTTCTTGGTTAGGGCGATGCATCACATCAACACTATTTCTCACGCGCTGTGCTGCCGTTTCTGGCCGCAGACGCTATCAATCTCATTAGGCTTCTCTTTTACAGTAACGCTATTCATAACACTCCACACTGACAACTCCTCATTTAACCTCTCAGTGTGTACTTCCTCCTCTGTGAAACCCACTTAATTCTGGGCACAAACACGCAATAAAGAATCTCTAAGCTACTGTAATGTGATTTTATGGTTCTGGTTTCTGGCTGGTGTGTGTGCCTGCAGGTCTCTGATTGAAGAAATAGATTATGTTATAAGTAATTGATGGGTAGGGAAGGACTCTTAATGATCCATTATATCCTAGTAGCACACAGTACAGGCCTGAATGTATTACTGTAAACAGGTAGGGGAGTTACTGTTTTTCTGCTAGGTGCTCAAGGTTGATCCGTTATATTGTATTATTGTCTCAAGGACCCCCTTGGAAACAAGATGGTACATCTCAAGGGGTTTTCCTAATAAAGAATTTCCAACAAAGTATTAACTATGCGCACACAGACACAGTTTACATAAACCGATTCTGAGATATTCTTAAGGAATCCCACACTTAAACTACAATACAATAAAGTGAATAAACACACATTCATTGTTACCGGTTGATGTTTTTGGCTAACATGCCTGAGCAAATTGCTTAGAGAGCTTATCAATGCAGCTTTGGTATGGTGAAGATCAATCAGTTCTACGGGTCACTCTGGAAACAATCAATTTGGACCCTTTCTCTACCATTACCACCCACACACAGGGATGCACACACACACACACACACACACACATTCACACGCAAACAGACGTGAGCATACAGCACACATATATGCTACTGCAACCTCCTGTAGCTCTTCACTTTCATGGCTTTTACACACCCTGAAAGGAAAAACAGTGGTAAAACACAATAATGTTAACGTAGTTGGTTCTAGATAACTAGATTAGACAGATAAGCATTTTTTTAATGTAAATTCTGCATGTGTTGTACTTATTTACAAAGACTGTGATGGTAAAGGATACTACACTTATTTCCTGTATGGTGGTTTTATATATCTAAAATCAAAAACAATCGTAATAAATAAAGATCTAAATCAAAGTGAGGGAACGTGTGCATGCATCGAGAAGCTCATGCTGTGTTTGATGGCACCAAATCTATAAGAGCTGCGCTCTATCATGAAGCGGGGGGGGGGCTGGACTGCAAAACAAACAAAGTTATCACATAAGGTTATATATCAAACCATTGTAAATAAATGCATTTACTACTCGGAACAAAGAGTGCCCTCTAGAAATATGGGTGATGATGGATTAAACCTTGCGTGGCATTGACTTCACTACGTGATCGATCTTAAAAAGCTGTAAAAGTTGTAATATGAAACAACTTTTATCTTCGTGTACATGCAGGTATGCTGTTATGTTATGATGGACTAGAATCAGCAGTACGCTACAGTTTGCACAAGAGTGGAGGCTCACCTTGCGCTTGTGATGTTCAGGCCTCACAGTATTCTTAAAGGAGGAATAAAAACACAAACACAGCTTTACTTAATGGTAGTAAACTTGTTCAGCCTACTGAGGAACGTATTCTACTTATCCTGTCTTCTGTATGAATGACTAAACACTTTCTTAAATCACTTTTTCGTCTTACGACTAATCACCTGAGATATTGGAAGTGAGTGTGGTTGTTTTGGCAGAAGCTTGAAAATTATGTGAGAAGTCAGCCAGGAGTCTCTTGAAATACCCAGTGACTAAACGTGCCAAAATAAGAGCTCACATGCTCGAGCCTTAAAAAACACAATGCATCGAAGGAGATCACCTCTGTCATCCCAGCTGCGACTGAGAAAACTGACCAAGTGCTGCAATGCAAAAGCCTCAACTTCACAAACTGCCATTTAAAAATAAAATAAGATAAAGTATGAGTCTCATCTGTCCTGTGCGGGAGCTTTGGGGACAGGACAGGACAGCTGCTGTAGCCATCCACTAGCATGATGACTAGTCCAATATTTTATTGCTAATTGTAGTAGTCTGGGCAACATGTGACCCACATAGATGGCAAAACGCCTGAGGCAGCTGTGGATCTCTACCACACAGCCTACTTTCAGCTTATCAGCCACAAGTAGAAAGTACAAACCCATAAGTTGCTTATTTATTAATATAGGCTACACATAATATTAAACATATATTACTTCATTTATCACTACAGCACACCATGAAGCTGTTTTTAGGCTAATCAAGAGCTTTAAATAAACTTTCCATCCTCATTGATCCAACAACAATGCATTTAAATACCACAATCCCTATTAGTTGAACTTAGACAGCTTACCTAAAGAAAAAAGAAAACACTATATATTTCTATTGAGGTCATATAAGGACCTATAAATAGTGTGTGTGGTGCTCAATGTTGAGTTTAAACTGATCCTATCTTTATTTAAAGGTTGTTTTCTTATATGGTACACTATCATGATGTTATTCTAATGGTATTCCAACACACCGGGGTGGTCTGTTGAACTAAAGTGACTCTTTATGGCACTTTAAACGTGTCAAAGTTAGTGTTTTCTGTCCTTTTTGTACAGCTGGTGATATTTTGAAAGTCTATCCGTGTAACTGGTATGGTATCCTCCTTAAGTTTAATCAGGATCAGGCTGTTGAGGCTGTTTTAAAAAGGCTGATCAGTGAGTGTGTGGGTCAGTGAAAAAACAAGTGACAGTTTAAATGCATGTTGTTCTTTTTGGGAGCTGATCTGTTGAGTCGATTTTATTGTCATGTTGATAGAAGTTTTGTTTACCCTGCTCTAGAGTTGGACTGACGCACAGTACGATCCCACAGTATATCCGTTTGGTAAATAATAAATAATAACAGGATAGTCCTACCTTGGTTTCCTGCTGGCTGGTGTTCGCTGTCGGGGATTTGGGTGTCTCATTCTGGTCCCGTTCGTCCTCTTTGCCCCCACTTTCGTCCTGAATCATGTTGGCCGGTGGGATCATCCTCTCTTTTTGGGATCTCTAAAAAAAACTGTTGCTCTCTAGCGTTTGTTTTCTCCCCAAGCTGTTTACATCGTTTCCATTCCTCTATAGTCACCGTGACCCGAGGATAAGAGGAGGAGAAGTCATCCAGACTCACTGCTGCTGCGAAGAGGAGATCCGAGTCTCATCCGCCGACAGGAAAAAAATGTCTTGAGGAGGCTGCGAAAGAAATGCTTTCCCAAATCGAAAGTTGAAAGCCAGTCCAGTTCAGCTTCAAAGTGTCCTGTCCTTCTAAAGGAGGCTTTCGCGTTTATCGTGTCGTCGTGCGTAATGCTGCCAAGACATCTCCAAGTCCACGCCGTGCGCCGTCCGCCACACACTGCCAATACTCTGATGGGCGGAGAGCTGTAAGCGACCGAGGGAGGGAAGGATGGGGAAGGAGGGGAAATATGACACAACGACTCTGTCCTGCCAAAAATCAGATGGAGGACGCACTCAGAGAGAAAAACACCCATATATTTAATCACTACTAAGTAACAAGATGTTTAACAGGGTGGCCACAAGTGTTTCTTATTTTTTTCATGTGAAAATATTGAGGATGTCACAATAAAGTTTAAGGATAACTTATTTTCATTGTGGTCCTCCATGGCAAATCCACTTATTTTATAGAATTTTCTGGAACCAGGTCTTTTACTTAGTAATCTTCCTTGTTTGGGCTAATTGACATGGACTGAGAGAGGATAGTGATAGTACTTTGGACAGCAAGGGTATCTCACTTCACTGTCTTCACTCAAATAAGGTTTGAAGACTAAATAATTAGAAAAAAGCTTTGTTTTGACCAAAATGATACTGAGTTGTTAGATGACAAGATTGATTGCAGTTTCATGTTTATAGCTAGTATCAATCTTCTCATCTAACTCAAGGCAAGAAAGTAAATAAGCTACCCTGTTTCCAAAAACGTCAAACTATTTAATTAATAAATAGTCCTATATTGGAAGGTTGAAATTCACTTTTCTCAGAGAATACACTCAAGAGTCAGCCAAGAAAACAACAACACTATCATCTATATTTACACATCGATAAGCTATTATTTAGGAAATAGACACTTTAGCTTTTGCAGTGAAATATGAGGGTCTCACTCGCCTCAGACGGGATAGGTGTGACGTCTGCTGTAGTGATACATCACGTTGCCTCCCTCCAGGCTCCCCTGTGATGTGATGTCCTTGAAGTTATATCGCAGGACGAGGGAGGCAGGCGCCAGACTGCAGCCTCCCCACTCTGACAGGAATGCAAACAGCAGCACAGTCCCAAGGAGGGCGTCTACCTCCACCAGCTCAGTTTCTGCTACAGATCAGAAGGGGTCCCCTCCCCAAAAACCTCTTCTGAAATGAGACAAAGAAGGGCTCAGAAACATGCTGGTAAAATGTTGAGAATAATCACTTGAGCTTTTGTTTTGTTTTGACACTCCACAGCCACTTGTGATAAACAAGCTCTCTGCAATTTACAGCATCATCAAAAAGCATCATCTGAATGACGAGTAGTCAGGGGCTGAGGATGCATCTAGTGTTAAAGAGCCATGCATCAGAGAAAGGGCTGCAGAATGAATGAGGCGCAGAGGTGTTTGACAGATTAACTAATCTGGGTGATGGTGTATATACTGTATATATCTACAGTAAATATGTGATGGAGTTTAAGCTACAAGTTGTTTACCCTGTGCTTACTTAGTTTAGAGGGTGTGAATGAGGTGTTATTAATCCAAAGCTGTCAGGTTTGGGGTGTCACAGCCAAAGAAGCAGGGAAAGACATCCAAGTCTGTGCATTTAAATGTATTTTGAGAGAGATCAACCACTCAGGAAAGTTGTTCCTATACATCCGGTCCTTGTACACGTTCAACTTCTGTTTAAGTCCAGAATGACAAGTTGACTTTTAAAAACATTCATGCTTTAAGGAATAGTTTGACATTTTGGGAAAATATACTTGTTCGCGTTCTTGCAGAGAGTTAGATGAGATCAATATCACTCTCGCATCTGAACAGTAAATATGTAGCTGGAGCCAGCAGCTAGTTAGCTTAGCACAAAGACTGGAAACAGGGGGAAACAGCTAGCCTGGCTCTGTCCAAGACCAGCACCTCTAATTCTCACCGATTAACATTTCTACCTGTTGAAATTTTGGTCTAAATTATTCTAACTAGTTTCTGGGGTCTGCCCTGGAATTTCTAAATTGGTCACATGGTACTTTTTGAGTTTTCTCAGTGTAGTAAAGACGGTTTAAGGATGAAAGAGGTTGTACGCTTTCACACAATAGCCCACCACCTGGAGAGTGCACAAGACAATCCCCCCTGAGTTAGTCAGAGAGCCAGACAACCAGAGCATGAGTCAATGTTGCATTTGTGCATGTATGTCCATGTGCTGTGTGTGGTTACTGTGAATCATGTCAGTAGAAAAAAGCCAAATGCATGACCAGTTGTGCCAGGAAACCAGACGAGAGAGCTAAGTGTGAATGAGGGAAGGGGAGACAGAGAGAGAACATTTTAATGTCTTCTCTCAGCTGCTGGACCATCGCAGTGGAAGGAGGGCCTGAAAAGATGAGAGAGGAAGACGGAGCGATGGAGGAGGACAGGACAGAGGGTCGGAGCGATAGGGGTTAATTATTCCAAATGAAAGGTTTCATCGAGGCAATGTGAAGAGCCACATTGTGCAATTTCATGGCTCACAGTCGCTGGTTCTTTCTTTCTTTCTTACAATTATTATTCCTGTTGATAAGCAATGTAAGAGCTGTCCTCTTTAATAAAATCTGTTACATGTCTATTAAAGACATCAGGGCGGCCTCCTCCATTTGTTCTAACCTTGAGGAATGTCCTCTTGTTTACCTGCCACCCGATGAGAAAGCCTGTAAAAAATATATTTGAATTGTTTAGCAGATTATATCAGAAAGTACATTCCATCCAGGCAGACATTTCCGTTTGGAGGCCTGTGGTCAAACTTCCCAGAAACAATTTCCAGTTTTGTTTTCATAACTTGCTCTGGTCATTTTCATACATTTCTCAGAAATCTATTCACTTCCTCAGGGAATATGATGATTCAACATGTAAATACCTGCAGATCTGTTCTAAAGTCACACATGATAAATATGTGGTCTGATTGCCACAGAAATGTCACACCAAACTGGCTTTAATATGACTGGATTTCTTCATCAATGGAATTGAGTGCTGACTGTGGAGAAGTCTATTCTATCTATAGATGTATTCATCTGTTTGTTTTCATATTTATGAAGAAGCTGAAGTTGATGACCAATAATAATAATAATAATGTAGTAAAGTACAAATGTCACACCCTAGGCTACAAAAACAAAATTAAACCACAATGTATATTTCCTGCCATAAGCCATTACCTTGTCAGGATGACACTTGTGTGAAAAAAAGGCCCTGCAGCTAATTTCTTACTTTGGAAGTTTAGAAAGATCTCCAGCTGTATGTGTTGTATTCAGGATATGTCATCTAACTTCCAAGCAAGACCAACTTATTTATGTTAAATCCAGCCCTTTGTTTTTAAGGTAGCAATTCTATGTGTACTAAGCAAGGCTAAAAAAATGACTAACATATGCTCACAGCTATACTATCTGATAATTTACAGACACATTTCCTCACAACAGTCTACAGTCATGCCAGCAGCTCTATGAGGCTGTACTTGGGCACAGTTGTTAGCATGCTATCACTAGCTAACATGCTCACAATATCAAAGCTAACATGCTGATGTTTAGCAGGTATAATACCATGTTCACCATATTAGTTTGATGTTTTAGCATGCTAACATTAGCTAATTAGCCCCAAACACAGAGTTAAGGCTGATGGGAATGTAGTTTTGAAGGTAGACCTATTGGATACGTAAACCAAATTATTGGACAAATGAACTTTTTCACATGAAAAGTCAGAGGATCACCATCATTAGGATTCATCCTCTGGGAGTCATGAATGTCTGTATAAAATTTCAATTACAATCAAAAATGTTAAAAAATATATAAAAAAAATTTCATGATATTCACCAAAATTGAAAGTTACGCATAACAGGTTACAAAAAAAAATCCCACATCACCCAAAATACAAGGGTCATGACCTCAGTGGTACCTATACTGCCCTGCCCTGAATGTGAAGCTGTTATATTCCTGTCATGTGTAATTGATGATAGTGGTAGTAAGTGAGGATGATTTGTTGTTAAATCATAACGGTTTCTTGATTGATTGCACCTGTGTCTTGTTACTTACCTGTGTCTGTTTCCCTCATTGTCTCCTCCCCTATATATACCGGTCCTCTCCCTTTGTTCTCTGTGGCGTCATTGTCTGCGTTTTCATGTCTGCATCTCCCTGCATTTGGATTTTGATTACTGATGTTCCTGTGTTTGATGTGTTGGACGTTCTCCTCGTGTGTCGCCCCTGTGGATTCCCTGCGTGTCTGTCCCTGAGTTTGTGTGAGTTTTGTATTCCCTAAATAAATCCTTGGACTGCTCCTGTCTGCATTTTGGGTCCTTCTCCCTGCTACCTGATATGGCTTGTCGTGGCAAGGCCGCCTCGAAGGCCTTTCTTGATATTTCTTTTTATTGTAAACACTGCATAGCTTGGTCCATCGTTGCCATTTCCGCTCATTGTGTCTCGATTACCATGAGGTTATGAAATCCCCTCCTCTCAAGCTTTGTCACACTTGCATGTGCCAAACTCCACATTTTGCTCTTTCTGGTGAGTTCTCAGCCACTCTGAGAAACTCAACATGTCAGCCAGCTATTCTTGGAGTGTAGTTTCCTGCTCACGCACATGGTGTTCGCACATTTCCTGGTGCCAAGAAGACATGATCAGTGTTGAATCCTGTCATCAGCATTATCACATTCATGGCAGAAGTAAAAGGCCTGATAGAGCTAACGTATGGTTGAAGTTATCATAAATAATTATCCATCCATTTTTATCAGAATTGCTGTTCTCTAGATATATTACAACAGTGACTTTTTAACAACACAGTGGAAAATTGATGGGAAGGTGACTTTCTAGTTTGGGAGGATTGTTATTATTATTATCATTGTATCAGTGGAGCCTCTGTGCCATGAATGCTTTCTAATTTAACACTGCAGCAGCTCTGTAATTTATATGGATCATAAGGCATTGCATTTTTGCAGAGCAAACAGCAAATATGTGAAGCATAATAATAAAAAGTTTAATTTGAATGATTCACTGCAAATGAATGGAGACATATAGAGAATAAAATTATATTAAATGGTTGAACTGGCCCTTTAACACCTGTCATCTAAAAGTTTACACCGTCAATTTATTCTGTGTCCTCACCTCAAAGCAAAACTGAAAATGTTAGCAATTACCAATGACCCAGCCTGACATTACACACACACACACACACACACACACACACACACACACTCACATATGTCCCAGCATGTGTTACAGTAATGGGCAAATAGATTCCCTTAGAACCAAGCTAATTAGCTCATCTTATTACGAGCCATCCTAGGAATAGTCTCTGCAGGGTACACGACAAAGTAATGAGAGATAGGAGTATGTGTGTGTGTGTGTGTGTGTGTGTGTGTGTGTGTGTGTGTGTGTGTGTGTGTGAGAGAGAGAGAGAGAGAGAGAGATTTTACTTTAGAGAAAGGTAACTTTCTGAATTAACGTGTATAATGATGTTTAAAGAATTGACGATGACAAATTATGGTTAAAAAATCAAATTATGGGTAAATGCAGTGGCCCAACACTTCTGTTTTGATTCCAGCCAGGGACCTTTGTTGCATGATATACACCTCTTTCTCCCCATGTTTCTGGCCCTCATCTACACTGTCAGCTGTCCAATGAAGGCAAAACAGCCAAAAAATAAGCTTCATTTTGGGAAATACACATATTCTCTTTCTTAACAATACTTAGATGAGAAAGATAAAAAACACTCTCGTGTCTGTCTGTTAAATATAAGCAGCCAGTTAGCTTAGCCTAGCAGAAACTGCATACAGTCTTTCTGCGCATAAACTCTCATAAAACCACAACTTGTCGTTTTCACGTTTCGTTTTTGTATGGATTAAACAAACGAGATATAACTTGCTAATTAAAGAGCTTTAGAGGTGCTGGTATGTGGATATTGTAATCTTTAGACAGAGCCAGGCTAGCTGTTTCGTTGACGTTGATACCACTTTCACATCTGTACTTGTACATCATAAAGTAGAGCAGCAGGTGATTAGCTTAGCTTATCATAAAGACTAGAAACAGGGGGAAACAGCTAGCCTGGTTCTGTCCAAAGTTAAAAAAAATACACCTATGATCACCTCTAAAGCTCACTAATTACAGTAACATAGCCGAGCTTAAAAGACTTCCTGGAGACTCCGCTGGTTGCTTGGCAACCCCACAGTGATGACAAGACTCCACTTATGAGAGTGGTATCGATCTTCTCATAAAAAGTCTCTGATGGAATCCGGATAAGACGTAAATGTCAAACTATTCCTTTAATCACCATCACTGTGTGAAATGTGTGTGTGTGTGCATGTGCTTGCTTTTTGTGTGAACACGGCAGGTTGATATTAACCCTCTAAAGGTTTTAAAATGCTAACTTTGTCTCAGTATGTCTGTACTGATTCATTAATCAGCACCTCTCAGGATCTCACACTTTGAAGGTGTAAAACTGAGATGTTGAACATTCTGTCTGTTTTCCTCACCGGACACCGACTGAAGAACAGAGTGCTGAAGAACAGAGTGCTGCTGTTCAGATTCTTTCATCATTGTAGTTTATCCAGTGACGCACTGCTGACCCCCTAGGACCATGTAACTGGTCTCCAGCTGGTCATTTCTAAGTCCTAGTGTGTGCCAGTCACAGCTAATGAGACAGCAGAGGCTAAAAACAGCACAGAACAGCAGCTGATCCTCTGCCTCGCTGAGAGCATCACATCTCTCTGAGAGGAAGAGTGAGGCAGGTTGACCTACTGTCAGTTACAGAGGTTTTGTTTTGTTAGTCTTGAACATGCAACATTTTAAATTTGTTGGGGTCTTGCTTTCAGAACAGCGATGATTGGCAATTGTTTGTGATCGCAACATATTTTGCGAAATAAATAAACTAAAATTCCTTAAATACCTGAGGTGCCTGTTCCAGGAATCAAGTTTATCGAGTTATCTGGATAACTGCAGAGTAAAAACTATTTGGCTTTACAGTCTTACAGTCATACTGCAAAATACACCCTTAGTTGTAAAAAGCAACAGTCCATTAATCAATAAGTCAAATAATTAATGCCAGAGAAACACCACCACAAAACAGAAAATTAGAATATTTATATTTTTTAACAATTAATGCCAGTTCAAATAACATCAAAATACATGCCCACAAGTTGAAAGGATAAGGCTGATGTAATTCTACATTTTTCTTATTGTTAACAAATATGTTAATCCATCTCTATATACTTTCTGACTTTAGTTCCCTGACTGTGGCCCATTGGTTCCTACTGAAGACGTAAAACAGCTCAATGTTACTCAAACAGGAGCAAATAGTAGATCTGTTGAGGACTCATGGCCTCCTTTACATCGGCTTCCTGCTTCCCGTGATGCACTTCGTGATTTCCTTGAGATGGACTTCCACTGTCTACTCTTTCTCCCTCCTCGATTTTCTGTTTTAATCTCTTCACTCTCCTTAATCTTCACTGTTCCACTTATCTACTCTATAAATAAAATTGACTTGACTTGACTATTTTCAGCTGCGGGTTAACACACATTTGATGCACTACTGAGTATTTTGGCTGTATAGGACGGCGTACATGCGATTGACTCAAACTAAACTACAGTGTCTGTGTTCATTGAGTCATAATATTGAGTCTGTGTTTTTAATAGTTTTTGGACAACAGTGGAGGTCTATGACACAGGGAAATAAGCTATATCAGGCTCAATGTCCACCATTTACTGTGGTTGACACACTTGGATTAACAGAGTATAAATATCACAGTCCAACTCAACTCAAATGTTAGTTCAAAGCCACTTGAAACAGGACAACAGGACATATTTCATGTTCTGGTTTTATGACAGTTGAGGAGCAGAAGAGGACCGTATGAATTACTATACATAAAGAACACTGGACCACAAGCCATCATCTGACCGTTGTATTTTAACTAGAATCGGATCCTTGGCTGCACACTTAATCAAACATGCAATAAATGTAGAATCACCAGTCTTTTCTTCACACAGTTGGCCTGAAGAGAGATGTTTTATTTATACCACGGCTTGGTTCAGCCAAGAAGTTTGATTTATCCAACCGTGCTGTTAATCCCCATAAAACATGGCTAGCTATGACTTTATTGGTTGCTATGCCAATTCCTGTGGTAACAAGGGAGCTAGTTAGCAGTCTCTCTGTCTTTCTTCTGTCTTTGATTCAGATGTATTTACACTATTCTGAAGATACTTATACGCTTGAGGACGCTCCTCACTGTATTTCTGAGCACTCCATAACGCTGCCAGTCAGATGCAATAGGGATGCAATACCCATAAGCACAGTCTTTAAAGTGAAATGTGCAAATGATGACAACATACTCTGTGCTGGGTCCGTATTCTGGTCTTGCCTTTAATCATATATCTGTTTAATACATAAACTGAAAACTAAAACTGAAATGGTGTGTGTGTGTGTGTGTGTGTGTGTGTGTGTGTGTGTGTGTGTGTGTGTGTGAGCAGGTTAAATCTGGCCCTGGAGACATTAATGATTGCTCATGGCTCCATAGTTTGTTGGTCATATTAGACCAAAATGACCATCATTAAATAACACAGGTCCTGTAATTGTTTATTCAGTCTAGTTTATTTCCCAATAACAGGCAATTTCAAAGAAACTCTTGTTGACTTTCAATCTTTTCTTAGAATATAACTAGCTCGAATTTAATCAGATATTTTTTGTTTTGACCAAAATTTTAAGTCAACATCTTAACCACATATTATTTTACCTGTTGCAGTGAAAGATAAGCAGTATTTTTTGAAATCCTCTATGTAATTCAACTACTATAAATGCAAATGGTGTAACAGAAATGTGTGTACAGTGCTTAGACAGCATATTGGCTTCTGTAATTTTGTTTTTTTTCTATGGAAACTGCATCATTTATGAATGGCTGCCACATAGGCCATGATACTGGGGTACCATCTGGGACTGACAAACAGACTCTTATCAATTTCTCATCAAAACGTGACTCTGAGCTGAGGGAAAAGAGAGTGAGGAGGAAAGAAAAATGGGCATCTTTTCCTTAAACAGTCATAAATCTGGGGTCATAGTTATTTACTTGATTGACCAAATTTTCTTTTAAAGAGGCTATTCAGGGCCTTATTTTGAGCTGACCGGTAAAAAATTCCCTGATGAGGGTTTTGAGATATTTTCCTACTATGGTAGCTGATGAATGCCAGTTGTCACCCATGAGGAGCTGGCAGGCTAAAACAAGGCCATGATGAGGACTTGCTCCAATTAACGGTGTAAAATGATGGATATGAACTCACCACAGATATCTGGGTGAAGGATTTTGGAGGCCACAGTTAAAGGACTATTTTGACATTTTGGGAAATATGCTTACTTGCTTTGTTGCTGAGAGTTAGACGAGAAGATTGATGAATAAAATATAAGGCTACGGACAGCAGCCTATTAGCTTAGATTAGCATAAGACTGGAAACAGGGGGACACACTTAGGAAATCAGTGCTCTCGGCCAAGAAATATAACCCCTTGTGTCGTACCCCTGGCACATAACCCTTCATAAAACCACAAAGTGTAATTTTTACACGCTTTAGAGGTGCTGGCAGGCGAATTTTTTACTTTTGACAAAGCCAGGCTAGCTGTTTTCGTGTCCAGTCTTTATGCTAGGCTAAGCTAACCAGCTGCTGGCTGCAGCTTCCTATTTTTCGTATGTGAGAAACTAAGAGTGGTATCAATCTTCTCATCTAACTCTCGGCAAGAAGGCGAATAAATGTATTTCCCAAAATGTCAAACTACTGTATTTCCCTAAGGCGCATTATTAGGAAAGCGGTTAGAGAGGAATTTAGCACAAAATCAAAGGCGGATTTAGGAAGATTCAAGAGCTCATTTCACGTCTGATGTTTGATAGAATTACAGATATTTTAATCTGTTCAACAAGGAACATGTTGAGCTTAAACACAACACTGAACAAGCAGCAACAGGTTCACCACAGTGTTACAGTGAGAGGCAGAGCAACACCGCACTTAAGTGCTATCAACAGTTCCACTTATGGACGCAATTTACTTTGCATCACAAAGCAATCATGTTTAGAGGGCAAACCCACTAATAAGACAGAAACACTATAAAGGCCCAAAAATAGAAACAACAGAGTGAATTCAATGGAGCTGCAGCCGCTCTTGTGGAGCCGTTCCTGTTGTGAGTCATAAGTGTTAGTTTTGTGTCTTGGTGACGCGGGCGGATGCGTGGGTGACACTGGGGGAGGGTGGGTGGGTGGTTGGGAGCAGCAGATGCATCGCTTGTGTTCCCCCAGACCCTTGTCATCCACTCAGTCTCGGCTTCATTCAGCTGGTTGTTGCTACGATACAACATGGGAGATGACACTCGAACTGAATACGCAGACAAACACACAAAAGCTGTTACGTTCTTACACATTCTGGAAAATCTTTTCTATTTCTGAAACAACTGAAATGTCTTGCCCACATCAAGCTGGTGTGGAGTCAAACTAGGATAATTTAGCCATGAATGCTTCAGATATTTCTGCAGCGGTTAACATAAATCACTTGTTTATTACAGTGGCTTTTTCTGTCAAATGAAGAGGATGATAATACTCTGACAGTATTTGGATGATCAGGGGAGCTCTCAGGTTTACTTTCTCTCATGTGGATAATGAGGAGGACAGAGTTTGGGAGCTGTTTTGATCATCATGAAGCTTAGTGCACTCTGCCTTTGGTATTTCCTCTGGTATTTCCAAAGTTAAGGGCCATTCAATCTGGCAAAACTATTCAAAAAAGGGTAGAACTTCATAACCACACTGAGGAAAGTAATTTCTAAACTCACTTGTGTTAAACGTACTTGTACCCAGATAGCAACATTTGTAAAATGTGGTCTACTTTGAATCAACAGTAGACAATCAACTAAAGTCACAGCTTAAGTGTTGAAATAAAAATCTATTGTGTAAGCACAAACATGTTTTCAATGTTGAAATACTAACATTTAATCAATATTGTCTCAATACTGCCAACTTTCCCACCAAAAGACAACAATTTTAATGGTGTGTGGACATATTTATTTTAAATAAAGCACTCTTCAACGGTTATGCATGCAACTTGTTTATATATATATAATTCATATGTAATGAGGGAAACAACTTAAAGTCTTTTAAGTATTTGGAGGGAAATGGCAAATATCATGTTGTTCAAATGAAAGAAATGTCATGAAAATGTCTGGTTTCCTGTAGTTAATTAGTGCAACATTGATTCAATACATCCACATCAACTAAAATTCGATCCCAGGCATCCTTTTAGATGATGGGTGAATCAGTGTTGATTCATTGTCGGTGACGATTAAAAATCTGATGTTTATTCAACATTAAAGACAATGAGCACTTTCAATTTGTTTTCAATGTGAAGCATCAGTGTAGATTCAAAGCTTCTGCCTGACAATATTTCACTGTTGATTCAATTGTATTTTGCTCTCTGGGTAGGAAGTGTTATCCTGGGAAAACACATTTGTACTTCCAAGATAACACTTTGTACAGTTGCTTCTCTTTGATGACAAAACCATTCCCCTGCCCTTTCAGCACCAACTATTATTTTGAATTGGGAATGCTAATGCAGCATTTTAAGACATGAACCATGAATGAAGGCACTTCTCGTCACTCCCAGAAGTGTGCAAATATGCCAATAAATAATACTTACTGTGACATGTTTTCTGTAACACCTACTCGATGAGAGTGATAGCTGCTGGAGTGATCAGTGCCCCGCTGGTTTCGCTTCAGCTCAGAATTACCCTCACACATTAATCTGTCTGACACATTTGTCAGACAGATTAATCAAAACCAAAAACCCTAACAATGTTTCTGTCCAAAGTAAAACTTCATCTGTTTAGACGCCACAAGAAAATTCTCCCTCCACGAAGGGAAACCAAAAAGCAATTCCTTTGATCATATTGCTCATGAAAGTAACAAATGGGCTTGAAACCTGACAGCCTCTGGGCAGCATTAGAGAAAAAAACATCTAGGACATTGGAGGGAAGTTTCTGTTTCCAATGACAGGTCTCCTTATGAAGAGCTTCCAGCAACATAAGGAGACATTGATAAAAAGCTCTGGGACTCAGAGAGATGGAGGAGCCAGGCTGACCAGTCAGTATGACAGATACTCTACCTGTTGGCGTGTTTGCTGCTTGACTGCCACTTATCACGGAGCGGGAACTTGGCTGGAGCTACTGCCCCATGTGGTGGGATTGGAGTTGGCCAAGCTACAGAGGCACTTCTAAGGGGACACATGTCCAGGTGACAAAGTAAGTCTCAAATATTGGTGAGTCAAGTCTCAAGTCAAGACCAACATATCCCAAGTCAGGTCCAAGTCCTAAAGTTTGTGTTTCGAGTCCTAAACAAGTCACTCTCCGCCTTTTACCAAATTTCATGCCAATTTCAAACACAGTAAGAGTTATAGTAAATTTACAGAAATAATGACCGCTTTTTTTTTTTGCTAGCGGCGTGGCTCTTTAGATGGAAATGTCGGTCTGTCGGTCATACCACTTTGGTCCAGACTGAAATATCTCAACAACTATTGGATGGATTGCCATGAACTTTTTCCCCACAGGATGAATCATAATGACTTAAGTGATCCCCTGGCCTTTCCTCTGGCGTCATCATGAGGATCACATTTTTGGCTTTGATTGCCATGAAATTTGGTATGTTGTCACCTTGTTGTGAGAGGCCAGGGAACCTCCAGCAACTGCTCATTCAAATGCGTATGAACCTGCTTTGAAATTCTTTTCACAAGTCTCATAGTGATGAAATTGTGTCAATGTCACTTTGAACTAAAGGCCTATATTTATAGGTTTAACAGAGCCTAATTTTGACACTGAGCCCTATTAACTGAGCTCTCCACAGACATCTCCCTGTATCCAAAATAGGTAGGAAGTCCATCGTTGAGGTGAAGAGGGACAAAGTAGGCCAAGGACTCTCACAGAAAATAGACTGTGACTCACTGAGGGGCCGTATCATCTTGGGAAAGAACAGGAAATGGGAAAGAATGTGGGTTAACAATAATCCTCGAAATTACAGGCGTACGAGTACAGGCCCCCCGTGGTGTGATGAAGTGAAGAGGTACTACGTGTTATGACTGGCTTCATACAGCTGAAAAAGTGGTGATGTGACTTGATATTCCAGGCACATAAACTTTATATGAGGGCTAGACTTAAATGGTCAAATGTTGAATGTTTGCATCAGTGGTGGAATGTAACTAAGTACATTTACTCAAGTACACTTTTGAGTTACTTGTACTTTACTTGAGTATTTTCATTTTATGCTACTTCCTCTTTCCCACTACAGTTCAGATTATAATATTGTACTTTTTTTAGACAGCCCACCAGTATATAAGTAAAATTAGCTCCATCTTGACAGCATTGAAATTATGCTGACACATTAATGCATCAATATTAATATATCAATAATATAGGATGTATGTGATAAATATAACAGTCTGAATGTTGCCATTCTGAATAATGAGTACTTTTACTTTTGATGAAGCCCATTTTGCGGATAATAGTTTTATTTGAATAAAATGTTTAATAACATTTTGAATGTAAGCCTATTTCTTGTAATGGAGTACTTTCATACTGTGGTATTGCTACTTTTACTTAAGTATAAGACCTGAATACTTCTTCCACCAATGGTTGATATTAAACTGATCAATGTAAAGGTAAGCCTATATCCCCATCCCACTTTCTCTATAACTCCTAATAATCCCAGCCACTGACAGAATACACTTCTTGTGTTTAAATGGTGGAATCATATGTATCTGTATTGTAATTTGTGTAAACTTGTGTGATACATTTCAGAGATTTAGCAAGGAAATTAAGTGGCTCAGTACTCTATATGGCAAAACCAAATGAAACAAATCAGTAATTTTGTTCACCTGCACTGCCCCCATGTGGTGATGCCAAAAGCAAATTAACTGTTCCCACAGACAAAACATAGTCTGTTTCAAAACATCAGCCAATCTTTATTTACAAGTCCTAACATAACAAAAAACCAACATACAGATGGTGGTGGTGGGCTCAGACTTACACAGAGATACAATGGTGAGAAACCCTTAACCTAGACAAGAGAAACAAAAGGAATTCAAAACAAAGTCTGTGGGAAAATTATCCTCTATCAGGACTAGTGATGCAGTTGGCAGAGTATGCTGTGTAAGGTTCAACATCTCAAGCACAGACATACAATTAATATATTTAAACTTGCATATAGTCATTTTCTCAGCTAGTCAGTTTGTATCACTTTGACCAATGAGGAAATTAATTATTGAGAAGATCACCAAAGACAAGTTGAGGGCCAATTCAAGCAAGACAAAACCTACTTTTAACTCCACTGCATACAGCGACACACACAGATGGGCACATTCTTGTTCATTCCAAACAGATATAACTTAGCAGTAACTTTTCACACTGCAAAACTACACTAAAGGATCCACAGCCACGTACGCATAAACATGACAGATGAAAAACAGAGGAAGAGTGACATTTGTGGAGGTAAAAGTGACATTGTCATTCACTGTATGTGGGATGAAAATAGGGGAGTCTTAGTAAAGATGAGGATGGAGGGCACACTCAAGAAAGGGCAGGCAATGAGGGGTGTGCTGATTAAAACAAACCCATGGCACTAATATGGGAATAAACTCAGGCATTGAAACAGGCAACAGATCTGTGGTAAGGCGTCAACAAGTATATTCATCATCATCATCATGACTCACAAGCATTTGTTGCGTTTACTGGAAATACAAACAGCTGCCAACAATGGTGGGTACACATTTCACTCACACGCTTCCTTGGATTTATATACCTCAAACTTCAAACTATATCATCAGCACATTCTCGCTCCTTTCAGTTTGGGTTTCAAAATTAGTGTCCTGTGGTTCAGTGACCATCAATCTATATGTTAATCACAAACAAGAGGACCGGCATAAGAGGTGCAGTGGAGCGAGCAACATATATGATGCTGTGCACATTTGCAAACTCAGTACTGTGATGCAAATATTAAACAGCCCCATACACACTGTGTAAGCTACAGTACATCTCTGCATGTACACTAGATCTGTCCCATTTGTACATAAAATATTTTCAAGTATGTTAGAAGACTTCTTTACATAAGTGAAAAAACAAAACAAAAAAAATGTTTATTTGCATCTCTTCTGTGGAAAATTCAAAAGAAAAAAAAAAGCACTCTTTTCATAGCAGGATGGATAAAAGGCTTTTTAAAGGGACATTCTTCAATTTAAGTCCAAAAACTTTATAACTGTTTGGATGTCAGCCACTCCACAACGTGCTATAATAAAAAAAAATAAAATCTAAAATGAAAACAGCCCGAAGACAGAGCAAGTTCCGGACAGCAGTGAAACAGGCCTGCTGAGTCCTTATTCGAAATACATTTAAACGTAAATGATGGGATATTTTTTCAGAGAAATAGACTGGATGCAATATGCGATGCAGTGCTGAAACAGATTATTGTTATGGAGAGTTGGCTGTTCCCCCCTCACACTGCACCAGCGCTGTGAAGTTCACATTTGGTTTTGAATGTCTGGGACAAAGTGTTGTTTTTGTTCTAACTCTTGGCAGACAGCTATTGCCTTGGGTCTGAGGAGCAAGGTTGTGGATCCATGGGTACATATTCCACAGGCAAAGGCCTAAAAATAATGAGGGAGAGAAAAAAACAACAACTAAGAACTGAATGATAACCTACCATATGCCTTCAAGGGTTAATTATACAAAATATAAAAAAAACCTACACTACTATCCTGTCCTAACTTACATGGAGCAGCAGGATCGGGTTTTGATGATAAACACGTGATCAGGCTACTTCCGTTTCATAGCAGCGGTATCTTCTTCCTTCAGGACAAACTTTTTCCTCAGAGCCTGTGAAATCAGAGTGGCTGAGTCCTCCTCTCTGAGGGACGTACAGCCTCTGTTGTACCTGCAAGGACACCCACCGAAAAAGAAATACAAACCAAGTGATGTAACAATTATTCAGAGTCATCAAAATACTATGATAATCAAATTATATATGAGAGGGAATGCAATGTATTCGCTTTCTTGCCGAGAGTTAGATGAGAAGATTGATACCACTCTTATGTCTGTACAGTAAATATGACACTATAGCCAGCAGCTGATTAGTGAGCTTAAGCATGGACTGGAAAGAGGGTGAAAGAGGGTGAAACAGCTAGCCTGGCTCTGTCCAAAGGTTAAAACAATTCACCTACTAGCACATGTAAAACTAGCTAATTAACACATTATATATCAGTTATTTAATCTGTAGAAGAAAACAAAGTGAAAAACCAAAGATTTGCGGTTTCACAGGGGGTATGTGCTGGACTGTATCTTGGCCATGCACAGTGACTTCCTGGAGTCTGGAGACTCCCAGAGATAAGAGTTACAATGTGTTAATTAGGAGAGCTGCTGATAGCTGGAGAGAATAAACTATTCCTCAAAGACAAACACAACAAATAAGAAAACTCATAATGCGCTTTGTAGCATTCAGCCCACTGACAACTCGTACCTGTCTTTGCTCATCTTCATGCGGTTCATGTCCTTCAGGATGTCCATAACGTCAGCAAAGCTGGTGGACTTTGATAGCGACACTGTATCCTCCTCTGCCTCCCGGTAGTCCATGCTGGGTCTGTCCAGGTCAAAGGTCGCTGATGCCGTCATGCAAACAGGCGGCAGAGGGTCAGGGACAAGCTCTGACACCACAGAGACCACATCTTTCTCATCTTCTTCTTCCTCCTCCTCCTCCTCCTCCTCCTCTTCCTCCTCCTCAGTGACATCACTGATGACAAAGGAAGCGGCAGCTGTGGTGGCCGGCTGGTAAGGCGCCGTCTCGAAAGGCGCCATGGAGAAGCTCATACTTGTGTCGTCAGGGGAGAGCAGGTCAGGGGTCAGGGGGTTGGAGCCTGAAAGGAAGACAAAATGAGCGGGTCTGTAGTTGTTGTTTAGTGAAGTTTGACAGTGTTGAGAGAAACAGAAAGGGCAACTGAGTCCAAATGCCATTTCTGTTTTCATCTGCCATTTCTATTGTGAATTTGAAGCGTGCGTATAGGTATGCTATTGTTGTTTTCAGTAGCTCTCCTCCCAGGCACTATTATACCTTAAGTGTCTCTATGGGAGAGTCTAGACTCCACACACCCACAATTATTCACATTTTCTTTTAGCAGTATGCGATTTCTTCATGAGACACGCATTTATCATTGTGTACTTCCCCTGAGAGCCCAAATGCTTCCTTGTTGTTCCTTGTGTGCCTCTTTTAGAGAAAGTATGTTTTAAAAAAAAAATGGGAATACAATACATGTGACAACAATGACACCGAACCATCACTGAACCGCAGAGATTATCTTTTGTCACTAACCTAGAAAATGATGCCAAGACATCTTAGTACCAAAGAGCTTTACAACAATCAGGGCACCTGACTTGGCAACAAAAGGATCAAAGTCACACGTAGACAGTAACTCAGTGGTGAAACCTGGGTTCAATAAAGCAATTTTAAATCTACACTGCTCTAAGCTGAAGTATCAATAAGGAGAGTGTCAAGTTAGATGTGTTATCAGTTCTCACGTCCCGTGTGTTGTTATCACTATTCAAACCTACAGTGGACACAAAGAAATTCTTGCTTTGGTTACCTACCAGAATCACTTGCCACAATCTTGGCAATCTGTGCACGGAGTCTGCTGAGCTCGTCCTGCAGGGCGGTAGTGCGGTTCAGCGCAGTCACCCCAGGCTTCCTAAGACCCTCCATCCTTTTGCCCTCACGGCGGAAGTTGGGCACGGATGAGTTCCTGTGGAGCACCAGGAGAGGTGTGGGCCGCCATTCGTGTTTCAGAGGACGAGAGTCACTCCTGAAAACAGAAGAGTGGGTGATCAGTGTTAATGAACCTCATATACCAAACCTCATAGGGTTGAGTCCAGCTTTTGAAGTATGCTGCAATGTCATCTGATGCTTCCCTCTTCTCCTCAGAAAATGTCATAATACTAATCAATACTTTGCCAGTAGTTAATTACAGGTACAGCCCAATCCAATAGCACTGCAATAAGTCCTATCTTTGTTAGGTTAATAATGTTCAGTTTTTGCCTCTACCTACGGCTGCAAAAATCAGCAGAACTGAATCAACGCCTCTCCGACACAGTATCAACAAAAACAGGACATTATAACCTTGTACTGCATTTCTTTAGGCTGCACATGTGCACCTAATAAGATGGAAGCTCAGAGAGTCTGGGATAATGCATTTGTGGATAATGCATTTTTGGAGTAGTGACTTGGCACTACTCCATAACCTTAGTGGCTGTTTCTTATGTCTTGATTGGATGCTTACCGCACTCTGGCATACGTCTCTTCTTCATCTGCAACAATCCAGGCTATGTCTGCCAAGGTCGGAACCATAGGGCCGTCCATAGGTCGAAGAGGGGGAAGACCTGGTAGTTCCTAATGCACAAGGACACAAGTTAATGTTGTATACAGAAGATTTCTATTGCAATAATAATAATAATAATAATAATAATTAAAAAAAGATAACATGCAGGACTTATGGGATCTGATATTTACCTGGAAACATGCCCTTTGTGGAGGTTTGAGTGGAAGAGTGGAACCTATTCTTCTCACAACACTACGGGTGGATCCATGAGGCTTATTCTGCCAGATAGGAATAACTTCCTGCAAAGCATATATCCCCAAAACACAGTCACGGTATAATACTTAATATCAGTGCCTAGTCTATAATCTCCTGCAGAATCATGGAGGAGAAAGGCAGCGTTAAGTTAAACAGTGTTAAGTGAAGACATAATTAACAGCTAGGAAGCAATCTTACTGTTTCTGTTTCCATGGTGATAGTGGGTCAGTCTCATTCGCTGGGAAGCTGCACACCAATGTCTGGTGCTAGCAGTGGCTGAAGACGGAGCAGCTCAGTAAATAGATGCCATGTCAGTACAACTGCCAACTCTTGGGATATAAATGAGTGATACGTTAGAGCATCTGTAGAGAGAAACAAGCAGGAGGAGAACTTAAAACACATCATTACTTTACCACCAACCTAAAATAAATAGTTTGGAAATGATTAGCTAAGTGTCACGAGACAACATAATCATAATTCTGATGACTGATAACTTAGACAAGTAACCTTTTATAGTAAGATCTCAAGTAAAATGCATGGGGAGGATACAGCTTCTGAATTTGTAAAATGTGCTTAGTTTTCGCTATTTTGAATCATTAGAAAATATATGACGTTACTTAGCTAGTTACGCTAGCTAACGTTTAAACAACTTTATCGTCTCACCGTGATTAAATCAACATATGAAGGAGCAGTGCTAACATAGCTAGCTAACTAACCTACCTACGCTTTAAATTTAAAACAGCTAATTGTGCTAACGGTACCGCTACAGGCTACTTTGACTAACCTTACCGGTGATGAAACAACACGATGCACGCCAGAGAGATCGCTTTAGTGCCAGTGATTTGTGAATAAATTTGCTCTGTTCATCATTAGCCGGTAGCTAGCTACGGGTGTTAAAACACACCGGGACCATCAGTTAGCTTTAGCAGCACCAACAACGACCCCCTGGCTGACCCTCAACTGAACACAAATACCACCAGTTTTCAGTGTGTTTCGCTTATCGTCACAACATGCAAGAGCGCAACTTACAGTAGATTACGGCTGTTTCTAGGAAAAGCTAACCCGTTAAATTCTTTACGAGTAGCAGCTTCTCCTCTTCGTCTTTCAGCCTGGAGTTATGTTGACGTTCATTAGGCCGGAAACCTGTGCCTCCCCTTCCTGTGATTTGATTGGCTGGAGCTCACTGGTACAAGCGCGCCCCCTAGAGGTGGAGGTGTTTGTATTGTATTGTATTGTATTGTATTTTTTTCCCTCCCTTCCCCACACAGCATGTTTCCCATCCACAACTCAAGCTGCATTAATTCAAATTACAGTAACTACATGCATCATTATATGATAACAAAGAGCTAATATAGAACTGTAAGTTAATGAATACAATCAATGATGCAAAATTGAATGGAGTTGGATATATGGAAGGAGAGAAACCAAGACAGAACAAAACAAAACAGACAAAAAACACAAACAACATAAAAAAAAACCTCAACAACAAAATTACAATAATAAGACAAAGTTCTGGATTGCCTACTGCTTGAATGCATCCTGACCCTATGCCCATGCCATGCGAAGAGACCATAACCACCACAGCACCTTGACAATCAAAAGTGATTGTTATAGTAAAAATATATGTATTTAAAAAAAGGAAGAGGGAGGGGAATAGAAAGAAGGTAGGGGAAGGTGCTGTGTGACATTCAATTTTTGGGCAGGGGTTTTAACCTTTTAAAGTAGGATATCATAGGGTCTCATGTTAAGTGGAATTTTTTGTTATTTTAACCAAATTTTACATTCATAAATCCAAATTTACAAGAATGAAGCCACGTTTTTCTGAGCTTATTAATTATGCCAAACAATACATTTCATCTATAGCTGAATGTACCAACAACAAAGCTGATAAAACATATAACACCTGCAATCTGTACATGGTTTTCTTTTATTGTATTCACCCTGGCATGTTTATTTGCACAAATTGTATTGTTAGTTACTTGTTGTATACTTGTTATATCTGTTCAATGATGTTTATTGGAAAATAAAATAAAGACATGATTAAAAAAATGAAATAAAAATGATTACAGCTGGTTTAGAAACATGGAGGTAGCTCTAAATTACTACCACTGCCTTATTTGTTTAAATATCGCAATGATATCATGATATTATGATATTTTAAAGCATTTAAGCTTAGACATAAGTGTGCAGAGAAGGTTTTTTCTGCTGCTACTTATGTTTCCCAGTGTTACTTTTAAGTAAAACAAAATGAATATCCATTTTACCCCTCAGCAACAACTATAAGATGCTTCTGAATAAATATCTTCATCTTCATTTTTTTTCTTTTTAATTGCAAAAATATTAATTTGTAAACATCAAGGTGCAGAAAAAAGATATAACTCTGTTAGTGAACAAGGCACTTTAAATGAGAAAGAAATAATATAGGAATAAACAAATTATAATAAATAATATACAACAATATACAAAATAATATAAAAAATAATACATAACTCAAGAATACATAAATAAAAGAGAAAGGGGTCCTCGGAGTCAGAAAACATTTTCAGTTCTTCATGAGCTTTGAGAAGAAACTTGAGATAAGATGTCTAACAACACAAGATGCATCACTCCCACCTACTTCCGCCTTCGCTGTTGCCTGCCGGCCGGGGGGGAACTATCTTGACAATCGGCGCGACGGCCCTTTTAAGCACTGGGCGGGGCTTGAATATTGAACTTGTTTCTGTTGTCTGCAGTGATATCATAACACTGCAATATGAAGACGCGCTCACATGACCGCCACCCGTCTCCATCCCTGAACAAGACGCAGGTCAGTAAAGATACCGCTCAGTTTACCTGATGCTCCTATGAGTTCTTCATCTCTGTAGAGCTGCTGATATAATATTTCTTTCTGCCATACCAGCAGTCTCGATCATTCTGTAGCCTAATGTCGTCTAAAATGCTTACTTCCTCCACGGACGATCATTGCACACCCGGCATTTACAGGAAGCAAATTGTGATCATTTTTTAACCATATGATTGAGTAATGTTCGGAACTCTTGAAGGATGCAGGATACAGCTAGGCTAATCCTGTTGTCGCTGTTGATTCAGAGATGACTGACAGTTTCACCACCCAAAGGGATGGATGTAGCCAGATGCATTCCTATGATATGATCATAGTCTTGGGTTATGTCTAAATACAGCTGTGCACTGCTAAGAGCCAGGAAATACAGTATCTGGTCCATTTTATTAGGATTTAATAATATTCTACTTACATTATTATAGAAATATGAAATATTAAGCTAGTCAGAAGTGCAAACTATACCTCATTTGTCCCACCTGGTCAGCAACCTTAGACCACAAGCTCAGACACATTGATTACATGTATGTGCATACACACTTTAATTGAATTTAATTGAATGTGGGCTCCATTACTCTGTTAAATGCTCACTTCCTTATGGGGTCATGTGGCTGCAGGTTTTACCATCCCCTTTCCACCCCCCCTCTGCCTTGATGCTTGTAAAATCAGCCCACATTTAATGACTTACTGTGTTGTGTAGGTGCTGTAACTGGGGCAAAAAGGAAGGCATGGGGAATAAAAGGAGGAGGAAGGATGCCAGCTGAGCCCCTCATCCCTCTGCAACTGCCATCGCTGCCGTCAGACTAAAAAAAAACAACACAGAAAATGGCTCAGTCTGTGAGGAGGCCCGAGACTCTAGGAGCCATGGACCACGAGCCCCAGAGGGACAAGACCAGGACCAGCTACTTTGGCAACGTCAAGACCAGGTCAGACCTCTAAATACCTGGATTACTGGAAACAAAACAAAGGGGAAAGCTCTAAGTGGACATGTGACAACTTTGGCTGGCATTTGCTTCTCAGGTTTAAGCACGCTACAATTCACTCTTTCATTATTCTATTAATTTCATAAGAAGGGCAACATGTACAGATTACCACTTAGCAGGTGTCATGCCAGACTACAATACAAAAAGGATAGATTTTCTTTAGCACAAAATGCACATTTTCATCCTGTCACTGAAGGACTCCATCATGTGGGTGAGAGCTACAGCATGCTGCCAGGAACTTTCTCTCTTCCCTGGCCATCACGCAGACGACTCCCACTCCCCTATAAATAACTCTGATCAGACTGTAAACGCTGCTCTAAACAGTTATTCACGCTTCAAATACCCTAAACATCAAACCCTTGAATCCCTGCAATTAAAGGGAAAATCCACCTTAAAATAGAATTTATATTTGAGCATTCAGCACATTCATTCTTGACCTTGAGGAGCAAAAATAATCTTAGCTTGGTGAATGAAGTCTGAATGAAGACTGTGAGATGTGGTCAGAAGCTACAAAAGCCAGTACATAGACCATGAACTTAGATTATTTTGTTATATAGAATGATTATTTGATTTACAACTATTTTTGATATATTGAATATTCGTTTAAGTCATTTTTCAGGCAGAAATACCCCACATTCCTGGTTTCCAGCTTTTGAAATGTGTGCATTTTCTCCTTTTTTCTGTCTAATGTGATACTACTGATAATTGAATATCTTAGGTTTTTGAATATGAAGATGTCACCTTGGGTTTCCATGATATTGCGGTGGCCATTTTGTGGCTTTTTTTATTTTATAGACCAACCAATAATTGATTAATTGAGAAAGTAATCTGCAGATTAATTGATGATTATAATAATCACTAACAGAATTTATATTTTCTGTAGCATTACACACCTCAGTATCCATTCATGAGTATGAACCTGTAGCAGAGACTGTGGAGATCATGTCATCCATAAAGAAATGTAGTAGCTGTTTTATAGACAGCGAATAAAGGCATAAATCCTATCATACAATCACCAGTTTCCAGTGAAATCATAAAGTGATTTTAATGGAATAAGAGGACATTTTATGATTTACATGCACTGAGTTAGTTATGATGACATGCTTTCAGTGTTTTTGAGAATGAATTCAGACTGTGTGTGCAGATGTGTAACCTACTTAAATCTAGCAGAATGGTAAAGAAATTGGCATTTTATCTGGGTTTTTTTTCTGCTCTCTCTCTCAGACTGGGTTCCAAGCTCCCTCCTGGCGTCTCTCAGCCTCCACAGTTCGCTAAGCGGCCCTGGGAGACTCAGCCTCAGACCCGAGTGATGCAGGAGCCCGCAGCCAGCACCCAGCGGCAGCACCAACCCATTGTGGGCCGGCCTCTGAACCACATCCCCCACATCAGAAACCCCAAACTGCGACAGTACTACCTGCAAGGTGCTCCTGCAGTGTTTGATATCCTCGGGCAGTGAGCAGGCTGTTTGCATTAAGTAGAGGCAAAGGAGTGGCTCTGGGATGAACTCCTGAATTTACATTTTATAATTCTGACACTGAGCCTGTTGTCAGTTCAAATGGCGTGTCTTTGCATGAAGTTATTTTCACACAGAGAGGAATGGCAGGCATATGAGCTGTAGTGGCTTGTATTAATCCTGTTAGGAAGGGATGATGAGGCTCTGCTTCTTCATACTTGTGCTGTGCTCAGGATGTTTTTTTTTTTTGCTCACAGGGACTTCATGGGATCTTAACAATACTGCAGTGAAGCATGAGGATATGGGTGGACCGTCAGATGACAGCACAAGCAGCAGGGTGAGTCACATGTTTTTGTTTTTGACTTTTCAGACTTTATTGTACTTCTTGTGCATTGAGGAGCTCAGCTGTGGGAACAGGTAAGAGAGGAATTGAGAAGTTGGACAGACAGATAGTGGATTTATCGCTGCATGTATATACAGTAATATATATATATATATATATATATATATATATGATTAGGTATGCTGGAGCAAGCATGTTGCAGCAGGTAATTGGTTTTACAATTTATGGTCTTGAAAGAGTTTGATAAAGAGTGTCCAAGGTTCAGAGAGCTGTCAGAGCCGTTCTCCGACGCCATGGGAAAACAGAGTCTGTTTCAGAGCTTCTACAACAAATACAGCCGGAGGAATGTATATTCAGATGTTTATTCTAAGGTATTTGTCAGCTGGGTTTTTGATTTTGCTGCTGAGCTGTTTAGTATGAATAGTGTTGATTTTTTTTTTGTCTGCCTGTGATCGTCTCTGTATTATGAAGAATCTGGAAAGGGCGTTAGTGCTCATTACTAAGTGCTCCAGTCTGATTTGTTTCACCTTTGCTTGGAAATGTACCACATTATCCTTCATGCTCATCATCATCATCGTTTTTTCTTCTTCTTCTCCTCCTTCAAGTCATTAACGTTTTGTAGCTCCTATTAGGAATTGATGGATTTTTACCATTTTAGTAACGTTGTATTTTACATTTTTGAGCTAAAGAGGAAGCACATATAGTCAGTTGTCAGTTTGTTAGATACACCCTGCCCTGCAATAAAGTTATAATGTTTCATTTTTTCAATTCAGTTTTATTTATATAGCGCCATATCATAACAAGGTTATCTCAGGGCACTTTTTCATATAGAGCAGGTCTAGACCGACTCTTTATATTTACAGAGACCCAACAGTTCCCACCATGAGCAAGCACTAGGCGACAGTGGCAAGGAAAAACTCCCTTTTAACAGGTAGAAACCTCGAGCAGTTGTGGTAATGGTATAGATGTTAATATTAATAAAAATAATACTAAGAGCAAAATAATAATAGTAATACTAATAATAAGAGCAATAACAATAATTGCAGCACAGGCTGTTGAGC